>JAHZNC010001082.1:0-34699 GCA_027744095.1 Zhuqinia jingwanae
GTATTTTTTTCCCTACTGTTGCATTGTTTTATTGGATTTCATTATAAATTCAACGAGTGCTGCTGCTGCTGCTGCACCACCACCACCACCAAAGAGTGAGTGAAGGAGGAAGATGGCGACAATGATAGGAGAAGAGGAAGAACCTTCTAAAGTGCGAGAATATTATTATTATTTTGATGATGATTATGATTATAATCAGGATGGACAGTGCTTTGGTGCTTGGCTGATGTATGGACAAAGATAAACTGTACAATGGACAGAAAAGGAGAAGAAGGCTAAATAACGATTTTGATTGTCATGTGGCGGCGGCGGTGGTTGCAGAGAACTAAAATACAGCAGTATAGCAAATGGTCAAAATGGTGTTGGCCAGGTATAATATAATATAATTTTTTTTATGTTGGCGACACAAACTTCTCTTCTTTTTTTATGTGTATGTATAATAATATGTATGCATGAATTTTTTTTTGCACATTTGCATTATATTGGTTTTAGCCGATAATAATAAATAATGATCATAATCGGTTATGTTCACTGAGAAGAAGAAGGAGAAGACGAAGAAGAAGCAGCAGCAGCCAAAAATGATAATCAGTCAGTAAGATGCTCACACAGCTCACACATTTATTCCTCATCCTTTTCAATTGAATTTCCTTGTATGGAAACAATCCCAGTTATCACCATCATCTTCTTTTTCTTCTTCGTAGCAGCCGAAGAAGAAAAAGAAGAGAAGAAGTCAGGTTGGTTGATACAATCATCATTATCATGAGAATTGGATAAGCATCTTTGAAGAAAAAAAAGTGAAGTGTGACCTTTTTGTTTGCTGGTGTGATTTGTGTGATAGACAGGAACGACGGAGAAAAATGAAGTGTGCACTTTTTTTTCATAAGAAAAATAAAATGACACATGGCAAAAGGAAAAGACATGCTCTCATGTGAACATGTTGACAACAAAATTTATTTTCTTTTTTTTTTTGAACATCATGATGATCATCATGCATATGGCATCCCATATTGCATTTTATACACTCTTTGGCACACACTTTTTGACCACAACCATAAAGGAAGAAAGGTGTAAAAAAAACTATTTAAAAAAATCACACACTCCTATTCTCTAAACAAGCTATATGTATGTGTGTTTTATGATTGTACATTTTTTTATGATGATGATTTGATCCTGTGCCTGTGTGCTTGTTTGTTTGTTGTACAAGTAGCTACTTTTTATGTTTTCTGCGCTCTATTTGAATTGATTTGATTTGAAGTTTTCTTCTTCTTTTTCTTGTTGTTTTGTTGTATTATTTGAAGACACGGCTTGTTTCTTGTTTATGGACTATATATTATTGTGTCTTATATTTTTTTTTCCTTATTACAAAAAAAAGTGTGTGTGTGTCTGTATATGCATATATATATATATATATGCTTTAATTTTATTTGTCCCTATAAGGGCATGACCTTACATGTCCATACTATTGCTAAAAAGAAGAAAACGATAAAAAGTGTAGTAGAAACATAGTTTTGCGTAGAAGTAATCACATTTCATTTGAGGCGGCGGCGGCAGTGCCGCCTTGGTCGTGTCACTACTACTACTACTACTACTTGAGCATATATACTAGTTTTACCAAAATAATGTAGATATACTTATATATTTATTATAATAATAATAAGTAGTTGTAATAGAAAATAATAATGATGCTATATAACATCAGCACTAGAAACCAAACAAAAATTAACACTCTTGACTTTTTTTTGTAACGATCGACAGCAGACTGCTGTTGTTGCCCAACACAAAAACAAACACAAGCAGAAAGGAAGAAGGGAAAAAAATTGGCAATAAGAAATAAATAATACATAAAAAAATATAAAATGCAAACATGATAGCATTGTCTGCAAAAGAAAAAAAATCCTTTAGCTAAACAAGCAATTTGACACATGATCTTGGTTAGAAGACGGCAAGCTTGTTAGTATGGACAAACTTGGTCAAAAAGTTATAATAAATTTTTTTTTCATCTTTTTTTGTGTATGTATGTATGCACATGGTATTTAGAATTGGAGCAATCATCATCATCATAGACACTATACAACAACTACTACTACTACAATTATTGTGTTCAGAGAACTGCATAAAATCACGCCATTATTATCATAATGAAGATGCGATAGCAAAAAATAATAATATATTATGCAGTGCAAATGATGAGGAGAAAATATTAACAAGAGGACAAGACAAGAAGTATCAAATTTTCCTTCCAAATTTGGAAGGCATAATATTATTATTAACATCAGAAAAAGAGAGAGAGAAGAAGAAGACTTGACTTGAGACCTGAGACCATACTTTAGCAGCGACTTGTGCAAAAAATAAAATTATATGGATAAAAAAATAAATGTACATATATAATGCTTTACTTTTTTGATTTGATTTTAATTGTCACATCTCTCTCTCTCTGTCCTGTTCTCTGAGAGAAGATAAAAATGTATGCAATGCATACTATTCAGAGAATAGTGTGTGTAATCAATTTATTTTAGTTGTGTCTCTGCGATGCTCGCCATAAAAACTATATCGTTTAATCTCATCAAATAAACTTTTTTATTTACACTTTTTTTAACTCTTATTTTTAGCCTGGGTCACGTTAATCAAAAAAATGACTCCATGTATGCATGCATGTATTTATGTATGTATGTATAGTTCAGTGCATATTGCACGTGTACAGCAGATACATATGTAACAATAGAAGTTGGAAGTGAGAAATATAACAAAGTTGTATACTTCAATTAATTAATTTATCTAACTGTATAGTAAGCAAACAGCCCACATCACCAACCACACAGCAGTTAAAAAAAGAAAAAAAGTTGATGCAATTATCTAGATCCCCAAATTGATCCGATATATCGTTGTGGTGTGTGGTTGGAGATGGCTAAAACGGGTAAAAAATATGTATAGTAATGCTGTTTGTTAAAAAGATTAGAATGCCAGAGAGGAGAAGAGCCAATGAAATTATATGACCCTCATGATCATGATTACACATGATACTCTTCTGTCATGATAATTTAATTAGTAGTGTGTGTGTGTTTCATGCTTCCACAACAATAAACTGCAATAATAAAAGCATGATGCCCTTCTATCACCACACACGTTACCAGTCTACCGTTGAAAAATAAAGTAAGCAGTAAAAGCTAATTAGATCAAATTGAGCAGAAAAGAGAGAGAGAGAGAGAGAGAGGACAGCGTATTTAGTAGATTCAATAAATTTACGATATAAATAAAATTCAAGAGAAAACGCTTAAGCAAGCCATCATGATCATCATCGTGATCACCGCATCATCCTCCGCAACAGTTCATATGTCATTGTTATCGTTTTTAATCATCATCATCATCATTATTATTACGAGAGTTTGTGTGTGTGTTGTATTTTTTTTTCTACCTATCTCTCTTTTTTTTGGTTGATTGATAATAATGACGCGAATGATAATTTGATATGACCCCTTCATTTCACACTGCCATTTTCATTATTATTATTATTATTTTACTTTTTTTTTTTTGCTGACTGACACTTTACAATAATCCTGTCCTCCACAGTACAAACATGTAAATAAAATTATGATGGTCGGTTTATGGTGCCAATGGCTATTATACGTACATAGCTGCTATGCTACTGTGTATCTCTCTCTCTCTCTCTTTGCATGTTAATGTTTTGATGTTATAGTGACAGTCTAAATTGAAATGGTGCAAAATAATTTTTTTATGTGCATTATTTGTTAATGGTGATGATGTCTGGAAAGTGGAGAGGATAGAGGTGGCTCCAATAATGACCTCGCCTACACATAGAAAACATCTACTCATGTAACGTACCATCTGCTTCTTCTTCTGCTATTATTATTATTATTATTATTATACTGGTAAAAAAAAATAGTCACCAGGAAAATGGATTTTTTTTGCGATCATGATAATTTAACTTTCATTATCCAGATCAGATCACTACACATTTTTTAAAAATTAAAACAATGCTTATTATTAATACGGATGAGTTATTGTACGTCATACACGTGTTTTTATGTAAGTATAAATATTGTGGAATGAAGAAGCGGAAAAAATATTAAAACCGTTTTGAAAGGAGGCAGAACAGATATTTAAAAATATATATATCAGAAACTGTTGGCGTGCGTGTGTGTGTGTTTATGTATGTATTTCTCTATCACGATGAACCGAACATGATCACCACCCAATTTAGACAATGAGTTTTATAATATATTTCTTCCAGGATTTCACTCTGTAGTGTATATACAGTATATGGAATATAGGATTATTATATGTCATGTCGCCAATAAACCTACGACGCAATTTTTTTTATTGGGATATTTGCTATATTGCTCGGCTTTTGATGTTATTTTTTCTTGTTGTGTGTGTGTGTGTGTGCTCACTCAAAAAACAAATTGTTAGACAAGCTTGTTCCATGTACTACACTATGTATCTAGGTATATATATTATGCATAGGTATTTGTACATTATATCCATTTACTTGGAGTTTTTTTTTTACTTAATTGATGATATTATTATGCTGTTGTTCTATGGTGGTGCTGCTCCATGCTGCTACACACACCAACACATGCACACGAGACTATCATTAAGAATTTTTACAGTGGTAATAAGCTAATAATAATTGTAGCAACAAAACAACAGAGCGGAGCAAAAAAAAATAGTAAAAAAGGAGAGAGAGAAAAAAATGTTTGCCTACACACATTATTCTTTTCAGAGTATTTTTTTTTTATTCAAGTCTGAATAAGAAGACAAAACATGTGCTAATTGTCTTTTTGCTACCCACGAAATCAAAAAATGTCTGCGTATTTTTTTTTATCGTGTATAAAGGCTGTATGGCGGTTTTTGGAGAATTGCTGATTTTGTCGGTGCCATATTATATATTTTTTTTAAACTGTCAGTCTGACTCAGCCTCAAACCACATACGCCAAGAAAACAAAAAGAATGAATGAATTTAAAAAAAAAGTTTACCAAATATAAACCCTCTCTGCTCTGGTGAGTGACAAAAAAATATATAGACGCTAATTATATTTTTAAAAGGAATTTAAACTTACTACCGAGTAGACTCATTATTATTATATTTATTTTTTCACCTGAGCATGCTCCTGTCTTCAACCTTGATTAAAAACTCAAAAAATCGATGAGTGGGCATAGCTAAAAAAATATGTAGTTTGATTGACGCCTTATATTTTTCTCATGAAAAAATTGAAATGCCTTTTTTAAATTTTGTATTCATCATGATGATGACTATGACCTACCACACGTTAGACATTATTATAATAAATGCACACATTATATACTTCCCAGGAATTGGACACAAGCATCTATGTAGTCTTAGTAAAAAAGAAGGATAACAATAAATCATTAGCATTTCATCCGGAACTAATTTGCATTATAATGACACTGTACAGAATAGAGAGTAGCATAGAGCAGCAGTATATTCCAGTGACGAAGAAGAAGAAAAACTAACTGAGTCAAAAGAAAAATATGCTAATATTGCCGAGAGACAAATATTTGCAGATGAGCTAAAAATGTGTGTGTGTGTGTGTATGTATTGGGCCCACGAACTACTACCACCACACCACTTTAAAAAAGCATTGAAATTGTTACGTGTAATTTTTGCACATTTTTACAAATGAATGAACTATGCAACTATGTTTGTAATAATAATGATAATATAATGCATTATGCAGAAAAAAATCTTTGCGAGGCCAAAGACGTAAGCAGAGTTTCTGTCAAAAAACAAGATCGCGTTGTTTGGGATGTTCATGAAATAAAGATGATCATGTTGAGGATGATGATGATGAAAAGGCTAAAATTCTCTTCATATTATTCCCCCGTCCACACACACACACACACACACACACGCTCTCTTATAGCATCATCATCAAGATGATGATCATCATGACCACACGTCAGACCCACAACAATTAAGTCAGCACTTGAAATAGAACTACATAATCGTAAGTAATATGCGCATGGAATAATACAATGGTCATATAAATCATAATAACAACAAGAAAAAGTAAGAAGAAGAAGAAGAAGAAGAGAAAAAATATGTATAATAATAATAAAAGAAGAAGAAGAAGATGCTACTCTCCTACTGCTAGTCTACTAGAGAGTCGGCGGGTCTCCCTCGCTCTGGATTGGATGCCCTTTTCTTGTTGAGGCTGATGAACATGAGATGAGCATCATCATCATCATGATGAATGCATGCCAAAAACATTCTTTTCTGCTGCTGCTGCTGATTTAATTGTTGCTTGCTTGCTTGCTTGCAGCAGCAGAAAAGCATGCATAAAAAATGCAAAGATTAACAAAAATAGTATACTTAAGTATGCATAAAAAAAATGCAAAGATTAACAAAAAGAGAGAGAGTGCATACAACTTTTGTTTAAAATGAATAAAAATAATTTTCTTGCATTTTCTGGTAATTTAGAAGAAGAAGAATCAAAATGTCACTTAATAAGATAAACAAGCTAATCAAGAAAACATGAAAAATGAAAGGAAATTGGGAATTCCACGCAGAAAAGTAAATAAAAATATATACAGGATATTTCAAAAAATTATATATATTTTTACTAATCATCATGAATATTCATAGCAGCAGCAGCACATGATAATACAATAATTCAACATCCTACACTACCCTTCAACATTATTTTATAGATTGCATTATTTTTTGACTGATTGACTGACTGACCAAGTATGTGTGCCTACCTAATACACAAAATGAATTTCATATTCATTTTTGCTGGAAGCTCTTTCAGTAAATAAAAAATATGTATGTGTGTGGTATAGTGTGCTAGTATGCATATATAGTACTGTGTATATATGCTTCATCATCATCAATCATGTCATACGACTATTTGAATTGGACACATATGTGTTTTTTTCCTACTGTTATTCTTGATTTGCTCACATCGACATCGTCAAAAAAAACTAGCAATTTTTATGAGTCTTCAGTTATGAACTAGGAACGATGATGATAAGGATGATACAATGCAGAAAAAAAAATTGGTGAGGTTGATTGGACCGAGAATTCGGTGAGATTTAAAAGAAAAAAGAAGAAGAAGGAAATTCCAGAAGCAGAGGAGGAAGAGGAGGAGGATGTTCAATGATCGCAAAAAATATCATGACAAGTGTAGTACATATCTAATATATCATGTACTACAAAAGGAAATGGAATGCAAAAAGAAGGAGCAGCGGAATTTGATGATTACAGCTAAAAAATTCCTATCTCAGTCAATAATGTAGGTATATACACATACACACACACACCAAAATATGATCTTCTCTCAAAAAGCAAGTTCATTGTTATAAGAAGAAGAAGAAAAATATATAACATGGACCAAATAATCTTTTGCTTTTTTTTTGCTCTATGTGTGTGAGTGTGCATGTGACTTGATTNAAGAAGAAGAAGAAAAATATATAACATGGACCAAATAATCTTTTGCTTTTTTTTTGCTCTATGTGTGTGAGTGTGCATGTGACTTGATTATTATTATATTACATTTTAATACTCTACTGTGTGTGGGTAATTAAAATAATTGACAGACAAACACTACCGTCTATAATTACTACGTTTCCCTCTGCGCTCCTGCTCCGTCTCCTACCACCACCACTGCTAATACTTCTACTTCTACTGAAGAGGATAAAGCTGTGAGCTGACTGACCTCCGTCATCGATGATGATGATATGTGATGTGTGGTGATGATGATGATAATGAAAATTGATCAAATCAAGAAGAAGATGAAGATGAAGGGATCACCATGCAAAAATATTGAGCTCTCACACAGAGAAAAAAATTCCACCACCACCACCAACAATCCGTATAAAATATATATTAAAGATGATATGAATAATATATAGTATCTCTGTATACAACACATATACACTCTTAAAAATTTATTATTATTATCTTTTGTACTACTACTACCGTAGTAAAGGGTTAGTTTTGAGTCACATAATAATAATCCTATTTTATGATGATATCTGTAAAGCAAATAAAGTTGTATAGTAGGCAGACTAGTAGTCGTTGTTGTTGTTGTTGTTGTAGTTTGAAAAATATATATTGAGATGATCGTATGATTCCCTTGTAATATGCCTGCAAGTGATCTATCAATTAACCGCAAGCCGATCATCATCATCGTCATCATCATCTTCTTATATGCATGTTATATGTGTGTATGAGTTTATATCTCTCTTCCCTGACGATTTTTTTAAAATCAATGCAAACATATATCATTTTCATTGTTATTGGGTGTAATTATTAATAATAAAAAAACAAACAATGTGCCGACGCTTGCCTCTCCTCCTTTTTTAAAAAAAAAAGTCTTTGCATTGTATGTGCATTTGCAGCAGCCCTTTTTTCGCATTTGCAATAATATGCAAATGCCCTATGACGCAGTAAAAATTCTATATGCAAAACAACTTATACTACTACTACTAGGACCACCGCCACAGTCGTCGTCGCATTACCACATCATCATCAGTTTTGAATATATTTTTTTATTCTTCAAGACATTTTTTCAAAAAGTTCTAGGAATAAAAAAATACGTTTAAAAAACATGATGATGAGTGAGCACACAAGTATGCATGTACTTTTGGTGGTAGATCATGATGGTGGTATTGGTGAGTGGTATCGATAATGTCAACAAAACTTTTAACTATAATATGCATTCTATCCCCTTTCTATCTGGTTTTAACTTTAATTGACTTATAGGTACGAAAATGCAGTACAACAGCCAAGAAAGTAAAAGATATTTTATAAAAGAAAAACAATATTATGATGTGGGGAGGTGATCATTTGAGAGCTAGATGAATTTGATGATGATCTGATGAGGAGGATATGCACAATCGAATCGGGAAACTGCAGTTGCAGTAGCAGCAGCAGCAGCAAACAAAACAACAACAAAAAAACAAGTGATGATACACATAATAAGCCTTTCTCTACTTTTTTTGCTGCTGCTGCTGCTACAAGGAGGTCTTCTTACTACGATTAAAATACTCCAATACCGCCTGTCTGTCTATTAGATTAGCAGCAGCGCAGTGGTTTCGATTTGAAATTGGATGATGATACTAGTATAGCTACTGCTTCTACTGCTGATTGAGTTTTTTTTAAATGAACATGATGATATGATGTTGATGGAGTAGTAGAGTAAGCCAAAAAATTTAAAACCACCACCACAATAGAAAATGATACCAATACAAGCAGAAAGAGAGAGAGAGAGAGAGAGAAGGGGAAAAATAAAATAAATAAATAACAAGACAGGGTTGAACCGGCGGCTGCTGCTGTGTATTAAACATAGTAGCAAAAGAAGAAGAAAAAAATATGCAATGCAAATGTGCTCCTCGCAAGACAAGTACACGGCAGTCTCGCCACTTTAAACTGATTATAATGTGCATAATGGATGAACGTAAAAGTAAATGGAATAAAATCGTAAATTCTTTTGATTTTTATATAGAAAATCTACTAAAAAAAACTTTATGAAGAGTGAGTGAAGAGTACCGAAGAGAGAGAGAGAGGGAGAGAGAGAGGAGTGCTAATTTAAATAAGGTGAAAAACCCTTTCGTTGATGATCATCATAGGCATACTAGTAGTTTGGGTGTTCATGATGATTGGGATGGGAATGATGTCATGAATAGAAAAATATATATACATGTATATAAAGAGAGAGGGAGAGTAGAAGATCGGAAATAATTTTAAAAGAACAAAAAAATAAAATCTTTTTATTTTAAAGCTTACCACTTGTTCTCTTTGATTTCCTTCGGGATTCCTCCGCTTTCAAAGGGAACTTTGATCTGTGGGATCTCCTCAAGTTTCGCATTTCCCGGAGTGCCCTCATTCCTCGTCTGGTGAGGATATTACTATTGTTGTTGTTGTTTGTGTTTGCGTTATTTTCACTGTTTGCATCTTGCTGTTGGGCGACGGCAGTACCGGGTGCTGCAGAGGTAAGATCAACAAAGAAGGAAATGGCCAGCAGGGTCCAGAATAAACTGAAAGCTGCCACTCTCCAATATCTCACCGGATTCATTTTTAGATATAAATTAAATTTGAACCAGATGAAAAAGGAAATGAACAAGTAAACTTGTTCACACTTTTTTTTATTTATGTTCTTTTAAGATGATATATGTATTTTTCTTGCTTTCACCGAGAAAAAAACTGTATTGTATTCACTAAGCTTATATATTGTTTAAAAAAAAGTCACTATATGTTTATTGTTGTCTTAAGAAAAACACACACTGTTGTCAAAGAAGAAAAGAAGAAGAAAAAAAACTTTTTATTTCTCCTTGTTGCTCTTTTCCTGTTCTTTGTTCACGTTTCCTGTGTCCATTACCATCATCATGGTAGTAGTGGGTATTGTATATGTGTTTTGTGTTATTGACTTTGCACAAATATCAAAAAAGAAAAATATATATCTAAGAAAAAGGACGCACGCACGCACACCTTTTCTTTTTTTTTCTTCTTCTTCCAGCAATAAAACTTGTTATATCTTTTTTTCCACTAAAATAAACTATCCGTTCTGCATCCTGACAGCAATATTTGCCAAAAAAAATGTATGTATGTACGTATGTAATTTTTTTTATGTCTTCACTGTAACAAAATACTTTTTTTTCACTGTATATATATTAAAGTTCAATAATAATAATAATAATATTTTTGTCACTTGTAAAAAAATGGCTGATTTGAATTTATTGAATTTTATTATGCTAGTCAAATATTGTACAGTAGTGCAGCACTCACTTGACTTATAAACTGACTGACTGACTGAAAGACACACACACACACCAAAAAGGTGACAATAAAGTGTGTGTTGTTATTTTTTTTCTGAAGAGATAGCTCTATATAGTACACTCTATGTAGCTGTTGTATATTATTATATTTCTATATATTATTATCTATACTCTCTATATTTTTTTTTCTTCTTAAACACTGTATGAACTGTACTGACTTCTCCAATTCCAGAGTTGATGTGATGATGATAGTGTTGATAATAAATAGATATACTATTATTTTTTTTCTCTCCTGTGTTGTGTGATGATGATTGCTTGCTTGCTGCTATATAACAATAATAATGATGACTTTACACTTTGTAATTTGTAAACTGTATACTATTATGATGATGATGTCTCGTATGTATTTTTTTTAACATGTGAGCTTTGTGATTAGAAAAGAACAAAGTAAAAAGTGTTCCAGTTCCAGAGAGAGGCAGAGATATAAGTGGAGACTTGCACACTCTTACACTCTTTGATTCTAACTGACTGAATGAATTTTGTGTTGTAGTGTTGAGAGTTTCTCACTTGAACAAGATGTTTGTATGTGTGTGAGTGGTGGTGGTGGTGGTGTGGTGTGATGTGATGTGAAATGCTTGTGCTTGTTGTACACAAGGGAAGGAATGATATTACTTCTTGCTGGTTGTGTGGAGCTATTGCTTTTGAACAAGTGAACAAGAGAGAGCTTCTTATTCAAAGAGCTTTGTGATTAGAAAAGAACAAAGTAAAAAGTGTTCCAGTTCCAGAGAGAGGCAGAGATATAAGTGGAGACTTGCACACTCTTACACTCTTTGATTCTAACTGACTGACTGAATTTTGTGTTGTAGTGTTGAGAGTTTCTCACTTGAACAAGATGTTTGTATGTGTGTGAGTGGTGGTGTGGTGTGATGTGAAATGCTTATGCTTGTTGTACACAAGAGAAGGAATGATATTACTTCTTGCTGGTTGTGTGGAGCTATTGCTTTTGAACAAGTGAACAAGAGAGAGCTTCTTATTCAATTCTTCTCTTTTCAGCTTTGCTTTACTTTGTCTCTCTGCGTGTATGTGTGTATGTGTGTTGTTTAGTGGAGGCGAGCATAAAGTAAACTGAGCGAGCCTTTGCAAAGAGCTCAATATGTATATATCGGATTTGAGATGATGCCTATCGGCAAGAAAAAGAGTGAGCAGGCAGCAGCAGCAGCAGCAGCATCAGTGATTATTATGCATGTACGCCGTAGCTCGGTTGTACCTTAATCGGTTCTTCTTCTTTTCTTCTTTTTCTCTCTCTCTAGGGAAAAGCTCATGTGTAAGCGCGTAAGCTATCACATACGTTTTTTTTCTACTTTGGTACAATTTTATGCATAATAAAAATAGTAATAATATAAAAAAGCGCATTTTTACTAAAAAAAATTCCTTTGCTTTTCGGGTACGTGATGATGATAATAATGATAATCATGGTCATCTCATCAAAATCATAATCATTATCATCATGCTTGCTAATTTTATTTTCTTAAGAAAAATTACTAGAAACAATGTAAATAAATAATATGCCTTGTGGCTCAATGGTGGTCGTTTTTTTTTTTGTTCATGATGATGATGATGATTATGATATGATGAATACATTATTTGTTTGCATACTTATGTATAAAATGGCAAGAAACAAGTTGTCGTGTGTGTGTTTGTGTGTACGTGAGTGATGTTTTTGTGTGATAATATGATAATTTTTTTATAATATGAGACGTGAAAATGTTGAGATGATGATGAAGATATGATATGTGTCCCTCCAAATAAAAGTTATTATATGGATGTTAGATGTGTTGTGATATGAGATTTAAAAAATATATATATGTATACATTTTGATGTGATGTATGATTTGAGACAAGAGAAGAAAAAGAAGGAGGATGAAAAAAAAGAGAAAGAGATTTTCTTAAAAACTAATGTGCCAAAGTAAGTATGAAAGCTACTGGTGTTGGATGATAATAAAGATGTTGGGATGAACAGGATGATGATGATGACAGGGATGTAGAGAGATGCTAATCATCATAATGATAATGAGTACACACACACACACACACAAACATATAATACAGTGTGTAGTGTTCATATAAAAAAGGCATATCATCAAGATAATCAGTGTTATTATTAGGTATACCGTATGATGATTTAGATATTGTGATGATGATAACAAGTATATAATAAAAAAAAGTGTGTACTTTACAAGCTTATTTGTGCATTAAAAAATGGATGATGATGATGAGCGTGATTGTAGTGGAGGCTCATGGCTCAACATCACCGTATCATATTTCCAGTCATAACAAATCACAAAAAAAACATGCATACAATATAAAAAAAATCACTGCAAAAAAACGTTTGTCTTTATGAGCATTATAATGGCATGGCATATGGCATATGGATAACGGACAAAAATCTTTAAATAGTAAATATAATTATTTTGATGGTGGTATACGACGTATAGGTACATGTATGTATGTACATGTACCTAGGCAGGCAAATCTATGGATATTTGACAGTTGTGTATAATCATGCTCATGTTGAATAGATTTTTTGTTTGTATGCATTATTTTATTGGATATAATTAAATACAAGGGAATTTAAAATGACGTGATTATTATCACAAAAAATATGATGATGAGGATGATGATGATTATTATGAGAATATGGTAGTTATAATGAATGCTATAGAGTTTGTCAGTTTTCCCATTCCTGGGACATATAACAAAATTTGAAGAATGAGTAATATCTTTACATCAAAATGTGCTACTGTCAATATGCTACCGAGTAGTAGTGGGATGTGATGTGATGTGTGATGCAATATAATCTGTAAACCATGCAGTTGCAATACCATTTTTATTTTTTACTTTCTCGTTAAAATCCTGGGGCGAAATGGGATTCCTGTAGAGTCATTCATTTTATTATACATAGATCGCGATCATCATCATCATCCATCGTCATTGGGAAAATGCAGCAGTAGAACAGTTTTGTGTGTGTGTGTATACTTCACATAAATGTAGGTATTTTACATTAGCATATTTGTTACTTTACTTAGTTTTATATGCTCCTGGCCATGTATTTTATGTGGAGTGAACTTGTTCTTTGGAATTAAATTGACGATATAATCATAATAAAATGATGGAAGTTGTTGCATCTTGGAATTTTGAACTATGTATGTATTATGATCCTGTGGTAATTTTTATTATTATGCTCCCTATTACGCGTAAAGCCTCAAGGAAATATTTTTCTTGGTTTAGTCAACAATCTTTATAATAATAAAATTTGTATTTGTCGGTGTGGTGGCAATGGGAAGAAGAGGATGATCCAATCCAATGATCATTAAAATATTATGCAGAGCATGTTTCAACAGCAGGAGCAGTAGAAACTAGCGGAGTGTGTGTGTGTGCGTGTAAATTCAATGTTATATGTTATGATGATGATGATATGTATCCTAAGGAAATTCCATGATAATTTGATTGACAAGTCAACTTCATAGTCTTTTCTGTTGTGCCTACCTACATCAAACATTCATCCTCGTTCCTCTCATCATCATCATCATCATCATCACAAAAGCATCGACAACATCATATCAAAATATTAGATGAACCATCACACACACACACAACATAATAACCATTATTATTATTATTACCAGTTACACTGATTGTGAATTGTGAGTTACACACAATAATATGCAACACGAGTAATTAATTACTATTCCAGGTAAGTCGTCTTCATCCTCCTCAGTAATGCATTAGTAATTGATGTATGACGATTCTAATAATGAATAATAATAATAACAAATATATGTTTTAAAAGATTGATGGATGTGTGCGAAATATGTACATACATTGTGTAATACATTTTTATTGTGAAATCATGTTTCTTATTCTTCTCTTTGCTCACTCACTCTCTACCTACCTGAGAATATCGGTATGAGTCCTACTAATTGTAAGTAACAACATGACATCTTTTATTATCATTATTTAGTATTCTAGCAAAGTCAACCGCGATTTCATATTACAGTCATATAGAAATACTCATCGTCATCCTTTGTTATCAGTCATCATATCAGTGTAACAAATTTTTTTGGTGGTTTTGTTTGTTGTCTAGTTTTTTTTATCCCACTAAAATAGTCAACCAGTTCTAGTGAACTGATATTTGATATGTTTTGGGTGTATTATAATTTTATGATTAAATATTTAAAAAAGTAATAAAAAATGTGGATGATTGAGAAGATTGAAATTTATAAAAAGCAAAGCATTCTTTACTTTTCGAAGAAAATCGTCTTATTACAAATCTAACTTTCAAACAAAAAAAATTATACACCCTAAACACCTGACATGTTTTATTGCCCGTTAGCCATTTAAATATGAATCACGATACAGAAAACTCGCAGGCAGACCGGAATTTTTACGAAAAAATAGTTAAACAACAACAAAAATACCCTGCTCTCGTTTTTTAAAGAAAATTTAATTTTCTATTGAAACAATGTATACATGCCTATGAAAATATCTTGTCATGCGTTATGTCCGTGCGCACATGTATTTATGGGAAAATTATAACAACGTTGTTGATGATGAAAGAATGATGCTACGTGACAGGACATGCGTTTTATTTGCGATGATGATGATGAGTCGCTAAGTCTAGTAGGAATTATTTGTGAATCTGATTGTAAGTGAACATTGTTGTCATAAAAAGGATGGAAAAAAGGCAGAATGCATGGCATTCCACATTTTATTTCATATTTTTCAAACGTAGAGCTGAATGATTTTTTTGGGTGTATTTTACAGAATATAATAAGTATATTGTACATAATATTTTTATGCTGACGATAAGCCGAAAAAATTTCTTCGAAAATATGACGATTATTATTGTAGTAAAATGCATACACAACAATAAAATAAGCATTTTTATGACGGGCTCATCTCTTTGACTCATTCACTCCTTCTTTGAAAAAAAAAAGAAAAAAAAGCTCATCATATTTTCATTGGAACAACACAAAAACTTGTTACATATTAGAATCCAATAAATAAATAAATAAAATTGGAAAAAAAGAAAGGCAGCGGAAAAAAAGAGAGGAAAAGGTTTTTTGTTGTTGTTATTGCTGCTCAGAGTAAAGATGAGTAAAGGTGTGAAATTGTTAAATTACCTTGTTAATACACAGCTATATAAACGTTTGCTATTGATGATGGTGATGATGATAATATGAAACGTTATTGATATGACATGTAATAATAATGCTGAAGAAGAAGAAGAAGATGATGATGATATTTCCCAGGTTTATAAGCTCGCAACAATGAAAATTGTACATAGTATACATACTAATCCGAGAAGTTACTTAAATCAACTCACTTACAAACTTATGATCATGTTTTTCCTCTCAATTTTTATACCTACGTTTGTCTATGTGTGTGTGTGTGATTGGCAATTGTATGATTTTTTTTGTTGATTGTTATTGCCCTCTTGGTTCTCCCTTCTAAAACTTTAAATCTTTCATCCTATTTAAGCCTTAACCAGCAACAATAATAATAACAATAATAATAATAATACAGTGATATTCAGAGACAGCATCGATTTCAGCCATTGAAACGAAATATATAGGCATATTATTATTGTTGGATTATAATAGACTGTTGGATACGTGCGGGACTCAAGGGAGAAAATGGATACAATTCAACATTTGGGTTTTATTCCTAAGAGCGGCAGACATTTCGAAGCTTTTTTTTCTTATTCTTTGCATGCCTTCTTATAAGAACAAAAAATGAACTATGGATTTTTAAAATTGAAAGCTTGTTGATACACGATTTTTCTTGATCTTTTTTTCTCTCATTTTCTTCGTCGAAGGGTATTGTACAATCTTTTTTATTTCATCTTTTGCCGAAAAATGCCATATATTTTTTCATTAGAAAAAAGTACACATTTTATTTGTACACATTTAAGTGTGTGTAAATACATTAAGGGCTATATGTCCTTAAAATATTATATAAGGATTATATGATATAGTACTTTATTTATCATACATTATTTATAATATATATATTGCTTTCATTATTTTTGTTTGCACATATTTATTGCATGTTGAGAAAAGGATCGTGTCGTTTTCATATATAAAAGTACATGAGTGCACTAGTACGTGTGTATCTATCTCTCTTTATAAGACTCTCGTTCTCTATAATATACCTATATGCTCATTATAAGGCATCATAACATTATTACCTATAATTGTTTGGGAGCTTAGAGAGTGATAGTCAGGTTTTGTTCGGTTATTATATGTGAGAACAAATAACACATAAGCCATCAAATATGCGCCTATATCTATGTATAAATAAATATAAAACGTGAAGGTCTCACGTTCACACCTGTGAAAAGGTTTTTATTTGTGTGTGGGGTGGTGGTGGTGGTGGTGTGTGTGTGTGTGTGTGTTTGGGCATTGTTGCATTACTTTGAATGGCATTGTTGTAGTTGCGCTAAGCTTTTTCGGATCAGCTCATTAAGGGAAAAAAAGAAGAGAAAGAATGAAATGATGGTGTATGTATATATTCCTATAGGCTTTTGTCCCATCTTACCTTTATAATATGGGTAGAACAACAGAAGAGGCGCATGTATTTATATATACCTGCGTGCTCACGTACGCAGGGACACGCTGAGAACGCGTGAAATAAGGGTCGCCTAAAAAAGTTACTGGGAGAGCGGGCATGCCCGTGAACGAACATAAGTCAGAAAAAGGGTACACGAGAGAACATGTGTATTTATTTTTGTTTGTATGTAGGCAAATGAATATATGTACATGTGATTTAAATACCTATATGAATTTTTATGATGATGGGTTGGCCCGTCCTTCTTCTGGCAAAGAGAGACAGAGAGCAAAGAGCTTCCTCTCTTGCTCTTTTTTGGTTGATGAACGAGCAAAAAAAAAATTTGGTAATCCGGGCCTATGTCAAAAATGTCACGTAGTCGAACTGATGAAAATATATATTATTGCTTATACTTTACTCAGAGTGGAGTCTCCCTCTCTCTCTCTTGAGAAAAGAGGAAAAAATGTGTGTTTTTTCTTGTTGATACTAATACGAAGATGATCAGGATCACAATTTTATGATGATGATGATGAGTTATTTATGCATATATTTTTGGTGGAGACCTGATGTCTTGTAAATAATTTTTTTCTTTGGGATTTATTTTGGTGACGACGCATCTTCAAAAAAAAAAAAGAGCAAAGCAACAGATTTATTTTTGGGGTGACAATTTCATCTTGAAGGATATTTTATATGTTTTTATTGGAAGCGATTATCCTGCTATTTGCCGACAATGACAAAGAGCATTTCCAAGAGAAGGGTGTGTTATAATGTCACATTTACCATAAATTCATGTAAAAAACCGGTGGCGGATGGTGCTTTGTGGTGGTGGTGGTGGTGGAGTTAATCCTGCTATTTGCCGACAATGACAAAGAGCATTTCCAAGAGAAGGGTGTGTTATAATGTCACATTTACCATAAATTCATGTAAAAAACCGGTGGCGGATGGTGCTTTGTGGTGGTGGAGTTGATATTTTTAACAATTCCATGAAATTCGTATTAAGATAATTTTACGCTTTCGTAACTAAATTTCCTGACCGTCATAAAAATAAAAGTTTTGTAGCGGTATAAAAAAAAACTTTCTCTGTTGTTGTTTGTTGTAATTACATTTTTTTTATTAGATTTCGGCTTATGATTATATATAAAATTGAAACGATATAATAATATATACAGGCATATATACATATTATATGTTTGTTTATTTTCTACAAGCACGCAACATTGTACTTTTGCTAATGATGAGTTGTTCATTGGCCTCTTATTCCAGGGAAATCCGCAATTTAGAGTGTGACATTGTATCGTATGACCATAGACCAAGCTCCCAAACATTATACCATTCCGCTTTCTCCACCACCACCACCACCACGACCAGGTGAGTATATAGTAAAGGGGAATTCCAGAACTTGCGCGGAATTTACTAGAAACAAACGTGAACTTTACCTGGTAAACTTTAAAATAAACGTATGAGCTATGAGCATATGATATTTAGGTATGAGTAAAAAAAAGTTGTTATAATATTCATATATTAATATGATGCCAATGGCATGGATGAAGGTTAAGAGCACACACACACTCAAGCCTCAAAAAAAGAAACAATCAATAAGTATGGAAAACCCAGTTTTTATATTATCGCGTGGTCATATATTCTGTGGCTGATGTAATCAAAAAAAAAAAATTATTTATTTGTAAATGTATAATTTTGCTTTTTTTAACGTATATTTGCTGGTTTTCATGTGATTGAACTTGATTTTCCTAATTTAATGACAGGGCGCCAGTCAACTCAAAACACTACGCAGCAACAGCAACAGCGATAATCTGGGTACAAAAGAATGCCTGCCTCAATATTTAGCCAATCAAAACGGCAGCTTTCACGGGGAGTCTATTTCCTTTCACTGACCTAAACACACACCACCTGCTGTGTAATACGTAACTGGACACGTTATACAGCAGTTATTAGCAGCGTGCATGTAACCGAATCCTTCTAGTACTCGCATAGGTACTATGCGGCAATCATTACTTATTCATTTCCGTAGGACTTTCCATATCAAGTCACTCCCCCGTAAAATAACCAGCCAGCATGTAGTTTAAAATAGTGACTTAATTAAAAGCAGGTCTTTGTCCTTTCATTTTTTGCTCTAACAATTTGTGTATTTTCCGTCTGACTTTTTATTGCATGCATTTTGTACTTACATGGCAAAGCAACCTCAAACTGCATATTAATAATCATCATCATCATTTCACACTACACTCCAGGTCCTGGAGTCCAGAATTGCAATCTTTATAATTGTATACTATACATATCATCAAAAAAATTTTTAATGGATTTCAAAATATTGTTTAAAAAATCTAAATTATATTAGCAGGCCAATAATGTCAGAGTGTCTATCAGATCCCAATCACAATTATTCAGGTGGTGACAATAACGCTGGCCATAGCCGCTTAAGCATGCATAAAATATATAAAAGTTATAAAATCCTAATCCAAATCCTTTAGCAATAAGTAGCCACCCACGAACCCTATCATATTCAAGGTGATTTATAATATACATTTGTATATCCCTAGATTTCTCGATACCCATACTTTTCATCTTCTCGTCATTTTCTATTCAATTCAGCATCCATATCTATCTGTGCAATAAAAATCCCAATAATTATACGTATAATCCATTAAACATTATGTTGTGCAGGTACCGTGGTGGTATGTAAATATATGCTTGTATATCTATAACATACATATATTGCACCTGCCGGTCAAAACCTGCTCGTTTGCTTGACATGTTTCATCATGTCCCATATCATCTATCGCATCAGTAACACCTTCACAAAGTCGCCTAATCCAATTGCCGTTTACGTGAGAGTTAACAGGAGTCCTTTAAAAGTTGAACATATTTTATACATAAACTATATATATACATACCTGTTGTAGCAGTACTACAACAACTACAACTACAACAAAAAAACGTGTAGTAATGCTAATATGATCAGACAGGTAGAAACGTATTACAACATGTGAACAGGGAATAAGTGTCAACTCATGCACCTTTTTCATCTTTTACCTTTTCACACTTGTTGCTTGCCATACAGCTTGCAGCATAATATGGGCATATAAAATGCATACCTATATACCTACATAATATCCTCTTCTTTTGCTTGTTAGACTTCAGTGGATTGCGCTACACTTGAATAGATGACTTGACGGTGTACATTATTATTACCTATATCATAATGTTCTCCCTATTAAAGTGGAGGAGAAATGATACCCGCACCATTACCACCACACAGCACCAACGACAAAATATCACTTCACCTTACTTTAAACCTGTGTATACCCTCTCACCTCCAACAGAGATTTTATCTCTGGACTCTGGATATATATGCTTAGCTTATGTACAAATTTTGCTTCGCTTCAGTGAACCCATTCATTCATTCTCACTCATTCACACATTTTTTTTCTTCTTCTTCTCTCTCTCTCAATTTCTCTCTCAAGTGTCAGGCATGACACAGTGGTGGTGGTAGAGTGGGCTGTTGAATACACGCTAATATTACCGATATATGTACTCTGGGATGATGACTGTTATATGACCCATGCAAGAAGAATTCTTCCATCATCATTCCATTTCCCATTCAAAACTTTACACACACACACACACTCATTGCCATTGCGCTGCACTAACATTCAAACATGGACCCTTTTATTATTGGAGAGACCCAGAAGAAGAGGATGAGGATAGCAGCAATAATGCAATGGAGGAAACTTCTTTTCTTTTTGTTCTCTGCTGCTGATGCTGCTTACTAACTGATGACGATGTTGCTGGTGATATAGTGAGTGGGATGGGCAATAGCATATTTACTTGACAATATAATACACAAAAATGGATAATAATAAAAGTACTTATGGTATAGTAGAGTGTAAAATACGATGAATTCCAAAACTGCTGATGAAGTGAAGAAGAAGAAGAAGAAAAGAAGAGAAAAAAGCTTATTTCCTCTGTCCTTTTCTTTCTTTCTTTTGTGCGTGTAGAGCAATACACAACATTTTATGATTGGTATGTGGATTTTCGGATTTGATCGCTTTGTGAACTATAACTACTTGTTGTACTGCTTTTTCTCACAGAAAATTACAACTCGCAGCCAGAATAGCACCACGCAGTTTTATGGAAAGTTAAATCTTGTTGAACGAAAAAAAGAAGAAAAAAAAGAAGAAAAACGATTTTTTTATGATACGGGATTATAAATCGTCACCCTTTCCATTTCTCCTTGCTTGAGTAGAGTTGAGCTTCGAGAGAAAACGATAATAGTAATATTGACAGGTTCACTCCACAAGCAATTGATTAAGTTGAGAGAGGGGAAATGAAGAAGAGACATTCTAACAAACAAATTTTTTTGTGTGTGTTATAATGTGTGGAAAAGTGAAAGACTGTTTGTCGCCTCGTATTTACTTTACTCACGCGTTTTATGAACTTTTTTTTTTTTGGTGTTTTTTGGAGCTGATTTGTTTATTGGGGTAAAAGCCCCCTTATTAAAAATCGTTATAGACAAATCGTCTTCAGCATTTCAGCCCAGACGAGAATACAGTTTACTGACCGCTACAATGATAATATTATGATGGTAATGAAGTTAGTTACTTTATATAGACTTTAATTATCATTCTTCAAAATCAACCATTTTACCACCTATTGTGATTAGTTAAAATACATAATTAAATAATTAAAGTAAATGGAAAAGAAACGTTACATTATTCTTTGGCATCCATCAAAAAACGTTCTTAATGAAAAACGTGCGGGAAGTGAGATGATTTTATGCTTAAAAGGAGGATACTTTGGTGTTATCATTTGTTTGGTGTGTTTTGTACAAATATCTCTGTTTCCCCGAAATTTGTCTTTGCTTCAATTGTGTGTTGGAGGAGGATAAAAGATGTCAAGTTATTGCTGTATTGTTTGGCAGTAAATTTTCTTGGGTGAATTACTCACGTACGCACACAACCTCTCCCGATATCTTTTGCTTTCAAAGTTGAAAGGAAGTTGAAAAAAACGTAGTTTTGAAACGTTGAAAGCTTCATAATATACAAACACAATAATACTTTAAATAATACAATCCTACAAAAGTAGTATACACCACCAAAATCTCAATGAAATTTTGTGGATTCAATAAATTGGAAAGAGAAAATTATGACAAATTCTTGGAATGGATATAGCATCTGCGACAATTGTAGGTAGGGGTGGTCTGTCTGAGTGTGTGTTTGCACACATCATGCCATCATGCGATGCGACTGTATTCGTTATTTGGAAAAGGAAACTTCATCGCCATTGTTCAATTGCTCATTGACGGATCAGAGATCAGTTTTCATTCATCAAGCCAGCAAGACAGACTGGAAATGGTGTGTGTTTGTTTGATGGGTCCTCTTTGTCTGAAATATGAATGAACCATGCATTTGCGACTTTTGCTCATTACTGGGATGATACTACTTGTAAAGGAAAAATAAAGAAAGAATAAAGATTCTTTCCACTTCCTTTTTGATTGTTGTTGTGAATAGGATGGGTCCACACACCACCTTGTACCATCATAAACAACACCTTTTTAGCCAGCTCTATAGCATCAGCCACCCAAGCAATAATACTACGAATAGTAGCATTATAATGCAAGCATCATTTCTTCTTCTTCCATAATAGCGCATAGTAGTGTGTATATTATACAGCTTGATTACTGTTTTAACCTGTCTTTTTTGTTAAGTCTGCCATTCTTTCTCTCCGTTTTTCTTCTTTCCAATTGCAATAATTGTTTGAAACATTCACAAACCTTTGCTGGTGGTGGTGGTGGTGATACATACATACCTATTATTATACTATTCAACGAACAAACGTTCCCATTCCATTCCTCAAATTCCTTTTCTTATTGTTCATTTCAACTTTGTAACTTTTTGCTCCATCATCCAGGCGTAAAAGGGTGACTTTGGAGGTGGTATTCTATCTAAGCATTAGTATATTTGTAAAACATATACATATCTTTATCCAAGCACAATATTTCGCCGTTTGTTGGCATCTATTGTGTTTTTCTTCTTCCTCCCTCTTCATTTTTTTTTCTCCGAGCAAGGAAAAAGAGCATAATATTTTTATATCATGATTCTTCTGGCCGTATTGTAGTTTCAACATTTTATGAATATCATTTCATTTCATATACATGTATCCAAGTAGAAGAGAGAGAGGCACAAAGACAAAATATGCATTACTTATATTTTTGTGCCTAATATGATGCTGTGATGCTGTGATGCTGTTAGCAAAACTGTCATTCAATTTTTCTAATTTTTTTTCTTCTCCTTCTTCTTACCTTTAAAATAAGTATACAGCACAGAGGGATATATATATTTATACAAGTAGTTTAAGTAAAGGTGTTTTCACTGACGATGGGAGGTCCACTCTGTTCCATCATCGTCACAGCAGTAGAAAAACGGCTGGCTTTACAGGTTAACTTGCGGAAAAATCAAAACCCGGTCAAAGGAAAATAATATGCTTCAAAGGTGCTGTGTTCGTTGCTGGTGATGGTATACCTATATTGTATTGTTATTATTGTATAGGGTTTCGGGATATAAAAGGTGTAAACCATATTCCAAAATATTATTATTATTGTTATTATTAATAAGAAAGATTTGAAACAGAATTAGATATAAGTTGGATTTCTGGATAAACTGCGTACGTGTGTACCCTTTTACATCCATCCTTTTAAGCATTTTAAATATATATATATGTATACTATAATAAGTTGCATGACAAAATAAAAATTTAACATTTTTTCTCTCTCTCTTTCTCTTGTAAATATAATACGATACGGTTTGTCTATTTAATTCTCAAGTCACTCATGCTAACAATAATCAGTCAGACAGAAGAGAAAAAAAAATTCTTCTCAGAGGAATTTACCGTCTTTGCGTTATTATTACCACCAGTCAAATAAAATTTAATGCAGTAATAATCATGTGTATAATTTAGAATATTATGTATAAAGGAAGAAAAATACACAACACATTTATAAGTACATAAACGCAATTTACTTTTACAAGTTGATTTTAAAGTTATCTCTGGGAAGGAAGGCATGCATACATATAATCTGTATGTGTAATAATAAAGTGTGTATGCTCATACGAAGAAGGATAAAAACGAGCGTAGCTAATTTTCTCAAATCTGATTAAAATTCCTTTTTCATGGAGCATTACTATTTATGTATTTTTACTATAGCATGACAATTCTGTATGAAAAAAATGTGACAATGGCGATGATGATGATGATGATGATGCAAAGAAGAAGAAAACAGATCAGGCCTGTCTGCTCACAGCTCACATTGTCATTTTGTCATATTCATATTATCCATTTAAAAGAAATTGAAAAGTTTAAAGGGCTCATATAAAAATAAAAAGTGATATCACATCACATGTCATATTACATGCATCTTATTTTAATCATTTCACCTGACACGTTTTCTCTTTCTCAGCCAACTACAAAAGAATGAAGAAAAAAATAACTTGTTAGCCAACTTGGCTCCACCTTTTACAATCATAAAAATATAAACTGCAAAGAAATGTGTATCAAATTTGTTGCATTGAAAATGCACAATTTTTACAATACACTCTTGTTTCATGATAATAAAAACACGAGTGGATAATATGACGTTTCAATTTGTCTTGACTTTGAATATAAGATTTTGTTTTTGTTTCTTGAATAAATACAAGCATCTTCTGTTGTCTCTTGTTCAGATTCTTGTTTATATCGAGCTATTTTTCATTTTTGATACAAAATAAATATATGCATAATAACAAGTGTAAATCTTGTAAGAACAAGGGTGCTTGTTACAAAATCGGTTGTTGTACTTTTACAATCACAAGTTATTACAAGTATGTGTATTTTCGTCAAGCCAAGTTTCAAGCTGAGAGCACATAGCGTCATTCAAGCGGAACTAACAACAGTCAAAAAGCAGAAAAGCTGTTAATAGTAAGAAGGTGTGCATAGTGTGCCCTGTGCACGTACACCAAAAACCATGCAAGAAGGCAAAATTGTGAAGTGATCCATTTCAATTACTTGACATAATAAATCGTCAGTCACAATCAAAAGAAAAGAGTTTTGGTTATGATATGGGCCTCACCTGTGTGTGTGAGACTGTTGTGGGAGAAACAGAGGAAAAAGACTTGAGGGCACTATATGAATTTGAAGGGCAAAAATATATAATTTAATGATGATGATAAATAATAATAATTTTTGATTTGACATTTCTAGCTATTGTAAACACATCATATATAACATACACCTCTTATTGTTCTAGATTCAATTTAATATCTCTCCTTATATTCGAAACCAATGAGAAATATACCAATAATATATATAGGTATATTGGTTTTCCTTGCTGGTCTTCTTGTCTTGTTTGCATTTTGTGAACTTTTGTGCTATAATATTGAAAGATTTTATGCCACCCCTTGTCTTTCTCTTGGTCCTCTCTCATCTCTGTATTATGGGATAAGAGGATAACTACTAATGTGAAAAGACAAAAGCTAAAGTTCCTAGCTGGACAATGACCTTTTGTCCTAACTTTGATGAAACATGTTATTCCTGTCGTAGTATAATAATAGTACAACGTCTTGTGCTTCCTGTAATAATCCTAATAATAATAGCCCATATCAAAACTTAACTGACAGTCTAATTTTATCTTTGCTAGTTTAAACAGCATGTTGTAACATGCATAGTATATAATATTATTAGGTATATAGCACGTTGATTTTTTTTTTGGTGACAAAGTAGAATTGAAACAGGGGCAGCCATATTTACGATATCATGAAAATAAACCATGTGTCGCAAAGATGAATTCGGCAGGGCTAAAGTCACAAATTAAGCCAATACCGGAAATTGTTTAGGCTTCATCTCAGCTTCTCTCTCTCTCTCTCTCTCCTTTTTCTGCTGTCCTCATCGTCATTAGCATCACCACAGGTCATGGACGCCATGTCATAATATGACACAGCCAATTTGGAATACTCATGAAAAACTTGAGAGTAAAGTACTTTTGATACTTCTTGTAATCTAAAGAAAGATTAATTACCACTTTTCTTCATTTTTTTTTCTTGCAAAAATGCCAATAATTTTTCGCCAGTAGTAGTATTATATAGATAACCATGAACTGGTGGTGTGGGGTGATAGAGCAAATGTCTGCTGACGGCGACGGTGGCGGCGTGCTGCATGCAGTGCACAACTACATACGTTGAACTATGCACGGATGAGTAAAAAAATTACTACAAGCTAATCTCTCTTTTTCCTATCAATTTTTGGCAAAAAAAAAATTTTCTAGATATACATATATTTATTTCTTTTACAAGAAAATCCATCTAGACATATTACACACATTAGTACAGCATACAGCTGTCGTGTCACATGGTTTTTTCTTGTTTTTAAGTGCCTCTCTCTAACTCCCCAAAAAAATACTCTTATAAATACAATCAATAAAATGTCACGGGAAAAATGTAAACAGTACGTTTTTTTTCTCTCAGTTTTTTTGGTGGGGTATTATTATTATTATTACTCAAAAAGCCATGTTTACTATTTAAGAGAAACGTTCTTGAACATTCGGGTTATTATTATTTTTTTGCTAGATGAACAGTAAAAGTTTGTACAGGTGCGAGCATAGACTTGCTGGCGCAAGTTTTGGCTTTTTAGCTTTTTCTCCTTGTCCAAAATAATTTACGAGAAACTCAACAACTCAACAATAATAATAATTTTCTGTATCATTTCGCTATATCAAATAGCACCACTACTGCTACATATAAAAAATCGGATATTATTATCTTCTTTTTACTTAAAAGACAAATTACAGGGAGCAGAAGTTCGTCTTTAAACAGACAACAGGAAGGGGAAAAAATAAGAACGCAATAGCAATACCGATAATAAAACAATCATTTGTTATGTCATTGGAGGCATGAGTTATTTATTTTGTAGGAATATTTTTTTAAAAACGTGCGTAACACAAGAAAACAGTTTTTTTCTTCAGGCAGGACCAGGGCAGCGTTTTCTAACGTTAATAATATGATATGACCATGTTTTGTAGTATCTCAACTAGTTTTTTATAGCTTCTGGTAATTTTTTTTGTTGTCTCCTTCACAGAAGCAGCCAAAGCACTTTATAATGATTTTTATATTAATTTTCCTTATGCTTCTGCCGACATTGCCCAAAAATAAAATAAATAAAATGGCGATAGATATAAAAATGGGCCGAGTGCAGAAAAGGTGAGAGAAAAAAAATCCGAAATACTAGACAAGATTTTTCACTTGAATAATATTTTATTTTTAGGCATTTTTTAAATGAAATGTTGGATTCAGAAATTGGATGTTATAAAAAAAAATGCATCATGGAAAAAAAAGATGAAGTTGAGTGGTTTTGGATATTATCTCCATTTAAGCAAGATAAAATGATGGGCTTTTTTTTAAAGTAGGAGCCAGGCTCCAACCATCAAAAGCACAACATGTTTTGGCGTGACTCATGGCTCATCTGCCTGCACACTCACATTATAATGCCCGTGTGATGGTGCTGGTAATACTCCATTTTTTATATGTTCTCATTACAATTATAATAAAAACGTTCTCTGCAGCACGTGACCTGAAAATGATGTTAACCTTTTTAGGTTTTTATTTTGAAAGATTTATTCTGTCCAGTAAAAATAGCAATAAGGAAAAAAATGTATATATAATTTTACACGGCGGGATGGTAGTAGTAGTAAGTATGCATGCGTTGGCGTAAATAAAAAACAAAATTGATTATGGAACTAAAAAAAATTGACAGGACAGGAATGGGGTTGTTGTTGCTGTTTTTGCAACGACTTATTTTTCTCTCTCCATTATATCCATGTGTTGTTGTCTGTTTTGCCGTGTGAAGAAGCTACAAAATACTGAAAAGTATAATATAAATTTTATAAACAGCCCATTCAAACCATCTGATTCATTTTCGTTACATGAATAATAATAAGTACACTCTTTTTTCCTCCTCAGCCAATATTATAAATATATCGGTCCATATGTATTAATAATATGTTTTTGTCTATTTTTGTTTTTAGTGAAAAAGGAAATAAAGGAGAAATGTAGGAAGATGGCACACAAATAAGCATATTTTATAGACCTTGTGCTAGTGAGAAAGACAGCGAAAGAAAAAAAGAAAATGTGTGTACGTGTATGTAATATGTAATATGTTTATGAGGGAGAGAATCCAAGTTCATGAAGCTGTTTATTATGGAAAATATGACGAAAACAGTAGTTAGCTGTTAGTTATATGAGCTGTTATTATTATCATAGGCAATTATTTTTATGCTATTTTTGGCAATTCAATTAAATAGATGGGCTCAATTGGCGACCATTTTGAAAATGTAATGGCTTGTTTCTTTTATTCTGTTTTTGGTGAGTAGAAAATTGTGTAGATTTTTGTATGTAAAAATAGGCATAGTGTAAAAATTGCGCTGCTGTTGTTGCCCCTATTTTTCATTGACAGTTGGTGTTATTTTTTTGGAGGAAGAGAAGATCGTGCTAATTTCAAGATTTTTTTTCAATGTTCAAAACAAAGTACATTTTTTATACATTTTAGACAGAGAGCTCCAAAATAGGTATTGGGCTATTTATGAACTTTTTTTTTCTTCAAAAAATCCAGTTCACACGAGAAATAAATGCATGCCAATCCAACCCCAACTTTTAAAAAATTATCACGCAAAAATTTCGCATTGAAAAATAGTTTTTATCGATATGATGTATGAAAATAATGTCTTTGCCATATTTTTTTTACCCCTTCTCCGAATTTTTTTTAGGATTCAATAATTTTTTATATAGCAAACATGAAATTATAATTTTTGTTACAATTTTTGATTTTCACAGCAGATCTGTTTTCACTCTTTCGTTTTTTTAACCATTAAATCATTCATTAATCTTGTGCTCGTTTTACAAAAACAAAGTATTTTAGTTTTTTTTTGCGTTATACTTTATTTTAATTACTATTGCAATTTACAAAAAAAAGTTTTTATATCTTCATCATCCAATCTTCTTTCGTCTGTTACCTTTTTTCTCTCAACATCAGACTCAAAATAATGTATTTTTATGGATATGAGCTGCCACATGATTTTGAAAACCTTTTAATTTGATTTTAGAGGCGCCCCTGCATTTTAGCAGCGTCCAGACCTTCTTTCAAGGCTTGCAGCACGCGATCAACCTAAAAAACATTGAGTGTATATAGTTGTAAATAATAATAATGGCAACAATGATAATAATTTTCTCTTTATTACTGCGAAAGCAATTATATATGCGAAACACACACAAAAGAGTTCTTTTTAATGAAGAAAAATCTTACATTTTCAGGTGTAGCGTTGTACCCTAAAACTCCAATCCGGAAAACTTTGCCTGCAGTCGGCCCAAGTCCTCCGGCAATTTCGATTTTGTGCCTAAAAATTATTCATGCAATTATAATTATTTTCATCATTATCATCGCATTGGAATCATGCACATGACATGAATAGGTACATAAATATGTATTTTCTTTGCTTTTTCCTTTCTTTTTCTTGGGATTTTTTTCCACCACACTTACTTGTCATTTGCATACTGAATAACCAATTTCCACTCGATTCCCTCCGGGACCAAAAATGTGGTGACGGTAGGAAGGCGATCCGCCGGGTTTGGCACAAACAGCTTCAAGCCCAGACTGCTCAGTCCAGCGTGAAGTCTTGCAGAACAGTTCGCATGTCGCTTCCACACATTCTCCAATCCTTCCTCTACCATTTCCGCTAGTGCCTCTCTCATCGCAAACAATAGATTTACTGCTGGAGTGTGATGGTAAATCCGTGGAATGGACGGATCATTGCATTGCCATTGAATCGTTAATTGAGTCATGTCCAAAAGGTAGGATTTTATGAGTGTTTGACGTGTTTTGATTTTTTCACTGAAATCAGAAATAAAAACACGTGAATATTTTTTTTTTTAAGAATCATTAAAAAAAATCCTTCACTCACGTAATCCAAATACACAAAAAAACACATCATTTTCTTAAAAAGCTTGTTTTTTGCTTTCATTGAAATATGTAAATTACGCATAAAAGGTACAAAAACGTACACAGCTCTGGGCCCAAAGGAAATGGGCGCAAGGCCAGGATGAATCGTTAATTGAGTCATGTCCAAAAGGTAGGATTTTATGAGTGTTTGACGTGTTTTGATTTTTTCACTGAAATCAGAAATAAAAACACGTGAATATTGTATTTTTTTAAGAATCATTTTAAAAAAATCCTTCACTCACGTAATCCAAATACACAAAAAAACAGATCATTTTCTTAAAAAGCTTGTTTTTTGCTTTCATTGAAATATGTAAATTACGCATAAAAGGTACAAAAACGTACACAGCTCTAGGCCCAAAGGAAATGGGCGCAAGGCCAGGTGGAGCGCCAATAACTTTCTGAGAACCAGAGTACACAGCGTCAATCTTCCATTGATCCATGTAAAATGGAACGCCTCCCATAGATGCTACCGTGTCCACAACCAAGAGACAGTCGTGCCTTTTGTTTGTCATCAAAGCGAGAGAGAGAAAAAAAACGTCAGTAACAATTCAATTCATCAGTTTGCAACTCACATTCTTTTTTATTTACTCTTGCAAATTTCCTCGAAATAAAAAGACGTGTTTACTGTCAAGCCTGATATATATTTTTTATATCGAGGTTGTTTGCTTACTGTTGGCATAAGTCGCCCACGCCTTCCAAAGGTTGCATCACTCCCGATGATGACTCTGAGTGTACTAAGAAGAGAACCTATAAAAAAGTAAATATTTATTGCCCATCACCATACATCAAGTAGTTTGTGAAGCATTGATTAAATTGAAATATAGAAACATCTTGAAAGACTCACAGATATTTTCTTGAGAATTATTCAGATTGTATAAAGGAATATTTGAAAAAAATGGTAAAAAATACCTTGGGCTTATGCTTGCTCAATCCTTCTCGGATCTGGTCAAGTGAGATACTTTTACCCACCTCCTGCTCTAATGCCACTGGTGATGCTCCTGTAATAAGTGCAATATTTTTTTTAATCATTAATTTCATGGAATGAATATTAATAGTATTCATCATCGTGAATCCATCATCATCATCAGAAACAAACTCATTTTTGAAAAAAAAAATATCCATTTAGTTGCACCCACACATATTATTGATATATAGACTGTGATACAGACATTCATTATTATCATCAAAAATGCAAAAAAAATGTGAAAACTATTAGATTTTATTTTACAAGCCTGCAAATTGCATGCATTCCAACAAATTCCATTCTGTATCGTAAAAAAATAATAATAATCATCATCATCATCCTTTAGGCCAGAAAAAAATAATATTCTCGGATGGATTGGTCGAAATTTAAAATAATAAAAAATATAAAAAAATACAGAAGCAAGAAAACTAGTAGTCGACTAAGAGTCGGCAGTCGACCTTTAGCCTCAAGCAAATAAAATGTTAAGAAAGGAAAAGGAATTTGATCGTTTTCATTTGAGACAAAAAAAATGTTTAAAAAAACAACAACATATACCTATAATCATAACAATTTGTATGCGAGAAGACTTTGGTCGGGTCGGCGAAATTGAAATGGATAGGTAGAAAATGTAAAATTCCTTTTAAAATTCTTCATCTTGTTCATGGAAAATACCTTTGCGCCAGCAAAAATGCACCACCGAGAATAAAAAAATATGTCATGTACTAATCAAAAAAGGAATTGGAAATAAAAGTGTGAAAAGTGGACAGGATAAAAGTGTCCAAAAAACCATGTTGATGAGATGACCACACAAACTCAAAAAAGAAATACCAAGAAATATATGTATAGTAGATTTTAAAAAATGAGATGACGATTATGTTGATGATGATGAGAGTTTACTACAGATTAAAAGAGATTTTTTTTTACATGAATGTATATCTTACCGATACGATTAGCAAGATCTATCGCTCGTTTCCCCCAGAGGCCCTGAAAACAGGAACATCAAGAATCAAAGCCCGCTTATAGGTATCTAATTTTTTTGTTACTACATTAATCCTGCATAACATTATGTTATTGTAATCTGCAGAGCATATTTCTGGTAAAGACGGCTTTGAACTGATCGGACAGAGTTGATATTATTTGTTACCTATGTGTACGCTGAAAAATGAGTGATGACGTGATGCTGAAAAATGTGTATGTGTGGTCTGCAAAGGAACTATTGTTATTCTTACCGTGACGCCAATGAGAACAGTCTCGCCGGGTTCGAGTAAATTCACGAGAACCGCTTCCATTCCTAAATGTCCGGGTCCGGAGATGGCCAATGTCCATGGATTTTTGGTTTGGAACACGTAGCGTAGTCCTTCCTTGATTTCGTCCATGGCTTTGAAAGTTTCCGGATGCATGTGACCAAGTTGGAGAGAGCATGCTTTGGTGACACGTGGGGATGTGTTGGTGGGTCCAGGGCCCATTAGAAGTTTGTTGGGAACGTTGATTGGAGCCCGGAGACTAGCCGGGGGACCGACAACGAGATTGTTGGATTGACTCATTTCCGTTTCTTCAGTTGTACACACAGCAGGTCTTGTTGATTGAGCTGCGGAAAAGAGAATAATATTGTAAAAGATGGACATGAATGACAAGCATTTTTATTTATAATATTATGTGAATGGTTTGGTTATATCTGGAGGGATCAATAAGATCTATTAAATACCAATTAAGAAGCAACACATGTGAGTTTATAGCTTGCGTTGTTGTGAAAGTGTCAATGCCCAAAACTTTTCCATACATATGAATCATAATATGAAGTTATTTTAGAAGGAAAATCACAGGATTATATTAGTAGAGTGATAGAGTGAATAAATCAACTCGTTTAAATTTTCAGAAATTCATTTCAACATTCCATTTACACATCTTACACAGTGATGGTGTATGTGTCATTTTAGTGTGTAAATTTTACAAGTATGTAATTCCAGAGAGGACAGAGTAATCTTTAAATTACAAAGCAGCTAACATACAATATATTATCACTTTACTAGCCGGATAAATACAACATTTGATTATGATAAATAATGATGTTGAGTTCATATTTCGCATATTTATATGCACGTAAAAGATAGTATTTACCTGCTAAAAAATTGTCACTGGCCAATAAAAGCAAAGGAATTACTAGATAACATGCTCAAGTTGGATACAAAAAGCTGAAATAAATGCGGAAAAATGAAGTAACATGACATTACCTGTGCCGAGAAGCAAGTTGGAATACTATATATAGGTTTATTACTGTGTCTGCGAAGAACAAGTTTGATGCATGACTTTAAAGCAGGGTGAATGGGTATAAAGAACAAGGTATAAAAAGTTGTGTACACATTTTTAATACTGACTTTAAGCGCTATCGTACGTGCGGTATGCAAACTACTGTGTTTTTTGTATGCACCTAATCACGATAAGATTTTGAGCAAATATTAGTGTACGAGGGTCATTTACAGAAGAAGAAAAACCGCAACTTGCTAATGTGCAACAATCCTGCCACTAAGAAAATGTATCCCACTGAGAATAATCTAATATTCTTTGATGATTGGTTATTTAGTGTGTAAAAATAAAAATTCATGCACAATGCACGCACAGCACATGGCACATGTGCATGTTTAACAGTATAATAGTGAGGTTGACATTTCTGTCAATATGACAAGAAAAGAGCCTCCCATTCCACATATCACAAAAATACTATGGAAAGTTACAAGTAAAGTTAGCTTGATCTCGGGGATATATGATCTGGATGAGCTGAGTGTAGAGAGACTATACTTTACGGAGATCCACATAATATTAAGCCAAGTAGTAGTCAATAAGTCAATAATGAACTCTTTTTTTGCTTTGGTTGAAATTTTATCGGCAGAATTGATGCACCATTTAATTCAAAATATCAAGACAAAAAAAAATGATTTACCGAATTTCCGTGTAAAAACGGAGACACTTGCAGCGTTATTGAATACGCTACGTTTATTGAGGAGTCCACGCGACGCGTATTCCAAAGCCTTCAGCATTGATTAACAGTTACACTGCCTAAATGACAAAAAATCTCGACAGAAAAAATATTACTAGCACACTACGTCACAGCGGTCAGCGATGCTTAATTTAAGTTAATTAATACTTAAATGTAATTTTTATTTGCAATAAATCATACCGAATTAAAAGATTGAACTCGAAATACTAATTGGAGAATGGAATGCGATTTTGTGTCAAATTAGCAAAGGCCAAGCATATATACGCTAAAATAAAACTTTTTGGATTCAACCAACTTCATTAAAAGACAAACTAGAAGAAAGTTCTTGGTAATTATGA
>JAHZNC010001083.1:0-28182 GCA_027744095.1 Zhuqinia jingwanae
TATAATATACTTTCGCATTTTATAATATGTACATTTCAATTCAAATCGAAATTTCGAAAGAAATCAAGCATTGCATTCGTTCTTAATGTAGCTTTCCATAGTAATACGACATGAGGGACAGCACAATTTAGTTTTGGAAGCAAAATTCCTGTATAGAGAATAAGAAATAAATCATAAGTGCGCATCCTTCAAAAAAAGAAATTTTTACTGTCGTATCCCTGCAGTTACATAGTTACATAAGGCTTCGTTCGAACAAGGAATGTATTAAGTTGTTACGGTCATATTACTTACTAGTGATATTATTTGAATGAGTTCTAAAGTTCCAAGCGTTGGTGTTTGTCATAATTTTTTACTAAATTGACAGTTTCCTTTAACTTTGATAAATACACATAGGGTACAAAAACTGTTTTGTAAACAATTACCTAATTACGTTTTGCACAGTCAACCTTGTGTATGATTACAGCACCTTCATACTACTGTCATGGCTGCTGTTTATTTTAAGGTATTCACAGTTTTTTTACTGCACGCTTACCGCTTACTTATAACTTGGATTAAAGTGTTTCAATCTTTTAAGGTTATATGCGTACTTGCACACAATACGTTACGCACTCACTGCCACTACACCATGCGCGATTTACATTTTTTTAACGAATTTGGCAAGGAGACATAATATGAAGATTGCCAACTATCAACGAAAATTATGGTTATATCATTTATCAGTAGTGCTGTATGAACAATTTTGCTGCGTAGTATGTACATTTCAGTGAATATTTCTTGGATGTTTTAGTATAATGATCGCGAAAAAGTACTTAAATAGGAAGTATGGATACAAAAGCGTAATGCATTGCATTTGCGCATTTGCGTGACATCACCTCGATTCATTCATGTATATTAGAAAAGATCCAATGGTTATTGTCAAGCTAATTTCCTCACCTCATCATCAGTGATAAAATGGCTGATAAAGTTTTCTTTTAAATCTGATTGATTGATATATTATAATTTCATACATAGTATATGGTGAATTGTACACACTGTCTGTACTGTAAATACTCTTCACAGACTTATTTTTTGCTAAAGCTATACTAGAACCTTTTAATAGCTAGTCATAAAAATTCGTCTGTTTGAAGTTTGAGCATATAACTATACTCAAAGTTAACATTAGTTAAAGTATGTTTCACGACTTGACTTCAGGCCATAATTATGTACGCGTACCACTTTACTTTACATCAAGCGTTACGTCAAGCTCATTATTACCATGCATATATATACCATAATATTAATAATATAGCTTTTGAAGGCAACAACAGATATATCAACTCTCGGTTACGCTAATTGCACAGAAAACACAAGTAAAAAAAGCACAGTTTCCGACTTATTGCATATTGGTGTGCACTGTACACAGTTAAACTCAAACTCTTTTTTAAACAAGTACCTATAAATATAACGCTTTGAAGGCATCATGATTCATGATGATGGATTTCAATTTACTTCAAACTGAACATAAAAAGCCAGCATTTTTTGTATGCATGAAATATGTTGTACGATATAATGGAATTTGTATGTAATATGCACAATGTTAAAAAAATGTTAATGTAGATAACGAATTGACCGAATCGAGTGAGATTCCAATTCTATTCAGAAACCGTAACAAAAATTATTATGCGGACACATCTCATGACTTAACAAAAAGTCAATAAACTACATGTACTTGTACATATTACTGTACTGCTAATTTTATGTTGAAGATGGTTATAGTTTAAAGTAAAAAATTTAACTTTTGTGTAAAAACATGAAATGATGTTGTATCGTCTTTTATGCACATAATTAATAAACTGTACATTTAGTAGTCAACTGCGTGTTATATCTTATGTCCAAGCGTTGCGGCTGGTGCAAAATATTTTTAAACAAAATTACATATATACCAAGAAGCAAGCGTATACATATATTTTTATATAAATTGTAATGCATCCTACTCCTACGTCAGAAAAATTAAACTGGAAAAAAAAATGACAATTTTCAACTAAAACGCTTAGAAAATACGCCAAATAAAATAAAAGTAGTCAAGTATAAATATTTATTTTGGCAAGAGCAATTTTTATTTAACGAACAGTGATGTTTTAAATTATTTTAAATAAATTTCATTTATCTGCAGTGGTTTAATAAAACCCAAAAATAAATTTTATTTGGCAAGCATTCGCATAACACATTGCGTTTTACAACGTTACGCACTTAATTTACGCATTTTTGCGACTACTGTATTACATTTTAGTGCAAAGAAAAAGGGAGAAATGAAATGATAATGATTTCAGACTTGCGTCATTGTTGATATTTTTGTGATGCAAGCAGGTGACCACATTGAGAGTTTGAGAGTAGGCTGTCTGCGGGAAGCACAGTGTGTTGACATTCATGTGACTAGCGGATGATCATCATCTGTAGTTGTGGTGGGCTCTGTGCAAAAAAAACCTATGCATTTTTGCTACCAGAAATAGGCAAGCTCTATTATATATATACTTTACTTACTACTTTTGACTACAACTTTATGTGTTTCTAATGTTTACTGTATAGTAATTTAGGTATTTTATTTATCATCAATAAAAATAGAAGTAGAAGCACATTTTTCCAGTAAATCAGTGAAATTATCATCAGAAAAAAAAACAAAGCAAGGCAAGGGTAAGTGAAGGTGTGTATAGATTAACGTGTTTATATAAAGTCAAGTGTTCATAAAATAAAAGTTGATATATTGCTTTTATATATTGTAAGCAGTTATCTGTGGACTAATTGTGAGATAAGAAATTTTTAATAGAATCTGTCAATATATGTGAATGTTGAAGTGAAGGACACTAAGTGTCATTATGAAGTGTTAATTTTGCTTTAGAAAAACTTGGTGTTGGTCTTTACAATTTGGGACTTTTTTAAAAACTTTTTTCAGTTTTCACTTTTATTATTATTTTGCGAGGATTAACCAGGCGAGGCATAATAATAATAATTGGGGGGAGTGACACATGTGGCAATGAAAGTGTGGCTTGAAGATAAGTTAGCTGGAACCGGGACATTATGTGGGAAACATTCATTTCATGGTATATTAATACCTACCTGGGAAAATATGTCGAAAATCTTAACTCCCAGCAGCTCTCCTTTGGACTTGGACAAGGTATTAAAAAAATGTTTGCAATGCAAGCAATGCAAACAAATGTATTATGTGTGAAAGTGAAAATGTATTTTTTCAAATGCATAATTAAATGTACATAAAAATTTTTTGTAGGAGAGCTGGAACTGGAAAACGTTCCGCTTAAAAAGAACATTTTCCGAAGTTGGGGTCTTCCAGTGGAGGTAAAAGCTTCGGTAGTCGGCCGTATCAAAATTGAATTTAACCTTTTTAAGTATTTGCGAAATGAGCCTGTGCTTATTTCCATTGAAGACGTTTATTTGGTGGCTGGTCCTCTAAACTTAGCTGAGGTAAATTCAATTAAATCCAGATGAATTATATTCTAACAGCACGGAGGTGGTAAACAAATATTTTATATGAAACTTTTATGATTTCAAGTGGGACTCTGTTGAGGAAGAATTAGTCTCCCATGATTCCAAAATGGATTCTCTCGACTCTCACGAAGCTCGTTGGAAGGCCCAATTCGACATATCATCCACGGAATCTTCGTATTATTCCTCGTTATACTTTTCGTCAATGCGAATTGGCGCTTCAATAGTTACCAAAGTAGTCGAAAACCTCCAGCTTAACGTTCGCAATGTACATATTCGTTTTGAAGAAGCAACTGGTGCCCCCGGCCGAGTTATCGCATTTGGTGTAACATTGGACGGGCTCACAGCACAAAGTTGCGACTCTTCGTGGAACGCACTATCTTCATCTTATGGAAATGCCGGTGAATGTTCGTTTAAAACACTACAGCTAAATAAGTTTGGTGTATATTGTGATACTAAAGGAGAACCGTACAGTAGTTTCGGGCCTAATGAGTTAAAGGTGTGTATGCAAAAAAAATATCCTACATAATATACATAATTAAATATTTCATTCATCCTTTTTGATAAAGTTAACTGTTTATGTCATTGTCCTATAGGCTGCCATGTCTAAGGTCCTCGCTTTAACCCACGAATATCTTCTGTGTCCGGTTTCTGCTGAAGCCCGTATTGCAAAAAACAACTATCCCTCCAGCCTTTCTAGCTCTTCCAAACCGCGCTTTGACGTTCATCTTGTTCTTGACAAAGTTCCTTTACAACTAACCGACTCACAATACAGAAACACACTTCGAACGTATCGTTCCTTCATGCGTCTTCAAAGGCATTGTAGACTTCGTCACTATCGACCATACGGTCCTGTCACTGGCCACGTTTCTGAATGGTGGGCGTATGCTATCCGTGCTGTTCTCACCCTGAAAGGCTACAAACGCAGAAGACAGCTAAAAAACCTGGAAGAAGTGCTTCAGCGTGCCAAGGATAACGTTGCCTACGTTAAAGCTTACGAACAACATTTGGCTGGGGATCTCATATCTTTGGAGGCTCGACAAGTGAAAGACCGAGTTGAACAAGAGCTCCACTACGACGAAATTATTGAACTCCGTGAAATTGTCATGTTGAGAATGGAAAGAACAGGTGGCCAAGGAATGGCCACTGCAGCTAGTACCGGACAAATGAAAAAGGAAATGAGTTCACCCACCCTAGCTCTTGTGCCATTAGAGTCTACTTCTAGTCAAAAAATTCAGACGAATAAATCACAAACTATTCAACAGACACCAAGTCGATACGGAATTATGTCCTGGGTGTTTCCGTCATGGAGTGCAGCTCCTCCCACGGACGTTGCTACTACCCCATGTGAAATGCAAATGTTTCCTGTTCCCTCTCTTCGAGGTGCTACTGGAAACGGTGGTTTGGAGCATTCTGCCTCATCACCGCAACTTGCATTACCATCTTCAGACACTTCTATGCTATCTCCGTCAGCTCGTCAGAGTGAAAGCGACTTTGACGAGGCTATTATGGGCGATGTTAAGGCGTTTGGGAGGGATGCCCTGCTAGCTCGTTTTAATTTCAAGCTGGACAAGGGGACGGTGTCACTATCACGAAAATCCCTTCCTTTTTTGGAGTTTGACTTTACTGGTGTTCAAGTAGATGCCGCTTTGAAACCGCGGTCAGGATCTCATAAGTTTCAAATGACTTTGTCCACAGTATCGCTGAAGGATTGTAGAACAAAACAGTTGATTGTCACTCCTCACCATATTTCTGGCGGAAGTGGGAAAATTCCACCATCACTTGCACCTTCTTCCAGGCCGGCAACATCTTCTAGTAAGGGGTCCGGCGAATCTCTTTTTAGCTTGACGTACGAAAAGAAACCACACAAGAAAGCTGCTCATAAAATAGTTATGACCACAAGGCCCCTGGATCTGATATTGAGCCCAGAATTTTATGAAGATGTAGTCAAATTTTTTAATGTTCGGGATTTAGAGGGTAAGCCAAATGGCTCATATCATTATTTTATAGCCAAAATTGATATATTATAATTACATGCGTGCGTATTTTGCTAATTTTAGAGGATTTAATTGTCCACCAATCTCGCTACGAGATCATGAAGCAGAAAACCAAAGAAGAGCTTCGCATTTACTGGGAGCGTTTGGTTGATCAACATTCCTCTACCAACACGGCCGGTGTCTCAAACTGGGAAATTTATTTGGACATATCTGCACCACAAATTATAATTTTTGGAAATAAACCAAATTCTGAGAGATGCAGACATCAGCCATCACCTGCAGGAAGGCACTCTGCAGCACACAGAATGCCCAGTGGTGGTTTAGGTAGCCGAACAGGTGCACATAATCAGAATTCATCGTCTTCATCGGGTGGTTCCTTTGTAGTTATCGATTTGGGTCGTTTCCGGTTTACAAATGTACGAAGTGAAGATGGTATCGCATCTCCAGAGCCTTCAGTATCAATGAGGGAGAATGAGACTGAGAATAGCCTATCGGACAATGAAGATGATGAAGAATTTTTAACCCCGTGTTCTTCCCCACTGCCGGGAGATACTGTAGCAGAATCTTTGGTAACATCTCCCGGACCTTCCATTTTGGACAATGCGGAGTATTTACATAGACGGTTCAGCTTAGATAATAGCAGTCAATCTCAGTATGTCAATGAGGGTGGTGCTAATGGTGGCGATACCATTGACAACTTTTACTCAAAACTATACAAAAATTACAGCTTGGAAATAACTGACATTCATGTGATTGTGGTGGACGCGAAATCATCACGGGATGTAAACTGGAGAGCAGCCAGTTCCAAAAATACTTCAGGGATGCATCTAATCGACAAGTTTAGTGTTGATGTGCAGCTGGAAAGGAGGCTAGTTTATAGTGAGGATCCTATGTGGCCCGCGTTAACTGTAATTGCCACTTTACCCAAATTGACTTTTCACGTGAACGAGAGTAAAATGAATACAGTGAGATGTGTAATTGGAGCGTATTTTTCTACGAGCATGGGGGCACGAGGGGTAAGCGAATCTTCATTTACAATGAACCAGTCTCATTCGAATCTCAACGAAGAATTATTAGCGGATATGAGTTACACCACTAGCACACCAACAGGAACTCTTCCAAGGAATTATGGAAGTCAGACTAAAACCGAAACCGACGCTCCTACCGTCGAATCTGCTTCAACAACAAGTAAACCTATTGGTCGGCTTCTAGTTGCCCAATTTACTGTACAGCACGTATCAGTGGACATTCAATCTAGGGACAGAAACATTGCGGAACTACAAATTTTGGGTGCACGAACAGTTCTCTCGCAAAGATCAGGGAATACAGAGATCACATTTGTAATTCAAAGCTTACTACTGGCTGACGCTGTGCAAACTTTTGGCCCAGATTTCTCACTACTTTTGGCAAGTCACAAACATGTTTGTATGGACACTGTCAGTGGAAGCTTGAGGGACAGCGAGCCCACCAGCCCAATGAGCCCCCAACCACCGTCATCTCCTCTTCCTCAATGGGCCCAGCAGCGAATGGCACAATCGCTGACAATGCCATCCCAACTTCATGAAGCACTCTTAGCCTCACTTCGGAGCAAATGGAGAAAGCAAAATATAAATTCAGCAATGGATAGTCAAACACCATTGTTAGAAACGGATGCCCTTATAACAGCAGATTTAACCTTGACCAGCAAAGATGAAGAGATGGCAATTTTACATGTGCAATTTAATAATTTGGATGTTATTGCAAATCAGGAGACTTGGGTGGAAATATTTCAGTTTATTCAAAAGTTGATGCCACAGTCGTCTTCTGCTACAGAGGATTACAACAAACAAGATTTGGAGAGCGAAACAGCACAACAAAATGAGAGCCAACGTTCAAGTCAAAAATTGCAAGCTAATTTTGAATTTAGACGATTAAATGTGTTGCTGTTGAGGGGGGTTGTAGGAAAGGATGGTGATGAATGCGCCAGAAAAATTGCGACCGCTACAGCTTCGGATTCAAAAATCAATTTAATTCTAAGTAAGTAAACATTTAACTATTATAACTTATAATTGAATTATTCTTTGGAGAAAGTTGATTTCAAGGTTGGATATTCTGTTTATAGATAAAGGCTTACTAACTGTAGACGGATCCCTTGGAGGACTCCAAATGTTAAATCTTACACCAGAAGGTCAACGTCATCAAAGAGTTCTTAGTGTCGGCCAAGACCCGCTAATTGACCCCACATACCAGCCGTTTGTTTTGGGAGACGACTTGCCATCGTCGCACCACGGCCTTCCAGGAAGTTCTGCCGTGGAATCTGCGCTGACATTTAATTACGAACGGAACGTCAACAAAAACCTAAATCCATCCGCCTCCCCAAAGTTAATTCTTCGCATGGCTTCCGTAATTTATACACATTGTCCTGTTTTCCTGGTAGACCTTAAAAAGTGCATCAGCCAATTCCAGGAACCCCTTACCACAAAACTTAAATCTGCTGCCGCTCAAATTGCACTCGGTCTCGTGCGACAAGACGCCATTCCCGGGTTGAATTTCCGCAGTTCGTCAAATAGTCTGGCAGGATCCTTAGAGCGACTTGACATTGATGATTCTACACACCATATTGGGGGTGGTACATCCATGTCCGGAACAGGAGGAGACCATTTTCTAAATTATACAGACACATGTGGAAGAACCCCCAAAAGCTCATTACGACTTGATGTGGTCTTAGATTCTCCAGTCATTGTACTTCCTAGAAATAGAAACAGTGCAGAAGTTTTGGTTGCAAACTTGGGACAGATAAGCGTGGTGGGAAATAATCTTCAAGTGGGTGGCATAGGAGATTACCAAGAGCCAAGACTTTCAGGTGGGGATTACATAAATGGCTATGAGTATAACAATGACCTTGATAGTCCGCAGCAGCAGCAGTATCAGGATGCTGTCAGTTACAACATTTTTGTTTGCGACATCAGCCTCTACTCTTTAAATCTCAGTGATCGATGGAAAATGGTGGACAGTTTGAAAATGACTTATCCTTCTGCCAGTAGCACCACTTTAATGAGAGCCCAGGAACTTTACCAGTGTGATCACGCAAGCGCTATTCCCATTCTACACAATACTGTTATCCACCTTACGATAAGTTACATGGACGACTACATCGCAACTCCACTTGTAGGGGATTCTGCAGCAGGAGGAGATTTAATGGGGGGTGGGCCACAATCACCAGCTTCATCGCAGCTTCATATTCAAGGCAGAGTAATAAGCGCTTTGAAAGTCTCTTTGACTCCTAAACAGTACGCCCAGGTACTGGACTCCTTGGGAAACATTGCAACAAACGAAGATAATTTAGACACAAATGAGGTTTCCGTGACGGAACGAAGAATTAATTGGCAGAAGGAAGTTGGTCATCTGAGAACGGGTGGAGGACGGATTATGAAAGAACCTTTGCCATTACCAAGCCCCACTCATTATGCAGACGATTCGCTACCAATTAAGAGCTCCTTTGAAATATCAGAGTTAATTGTTGAGTTGGCCTTGCCTGTGCAAACTCAAACGCCCACGTGGACATCTTCGACTGGAGTGGAAGTGGATATACCTCACCTAACATTATCTTGTAGTGAGCTTTCCTTTAAATGTGACAAGCGTTCCCATCGAATGGAAATGGATGTTTGCCTGAAAGCTTTGAAGCTGGAGGATACCAGCGTTTCAATTGATTCTCCAAGACGCGTCCTTGCCAGCTCGAAGCCTGGAGAAGGTGTTGAGGAATCAGGAAAGCCTCCCAGTAAGGCTGGGAAAAAGAGTAAGATTGGGACTGGGACAAGTAGTTTGCCACCTGGCGTGTTCTCTCAACGGTATCACCATTCCCATCACCACATTTCTAAATCTTGTCCTGATCTTCAGAAATCTTGCTCGGTTCCCATTGTGGAAAGTCCTTCTACTTCCAGTGCAATGGGGATTCGTACAGAGTCTTCCAGTCTTCCGGATGAACTGGACCCCGGAATGATATTTTCTGGGAGATATCATCCCGTAGGAATTGCATTTAAACCGTTGAAACCTAGCAAGCGGAGAGCAAGTACCAAACGGTCTAAAGTGTCATCACAAACAATTCGGCAATTTTGTCCTGTTACACCACCACCATCGCCCCGACCAGAAGATCAATTTCTGGATAATTTAGTTCACATTAAAATAATTTTTATTGATCCAAAGTCACCGGATTTTATAACCAAATATGAAGGAATGCATAAGCACACAAGGGTGGACTTTAACGTTTTGGAAGTTCTATTGACACCGGAAACATTTGCTTGCCTGAGACAATTTTTCTCGGATGCTTCCAAACATGGTGGAAATTATAATAATCCACCTCCTCCCCCGCCCCCTGCGCAATTTCCTTCTCATCTGAATCGTCAATCTTCCGCTCAAGAGGATCCAATTGACTTTCACCAGAAAAACACAGAAACTGTCATAAATGTGAGGGCCCTTATGGTAAAGTTAGCAAAAACCTCTGGAACAATAGCCGAGGCGGAAGTAAACAATGTCCACTGTGAGTTGAAGAGTATTGGAATGAACTGGTTTGGTGTGAGTGGAACTCTAGGGTCCCTAGAAATTCGGGATATTAGTCCATTTGGGGGACTCTATCCCTTAAAGTTTGTCTTTCAAGGTGATCAAGCTTTGGACTTTGACTATGTCAGGGAGTCGTGTGACGCTAAATTTCGGTTGAAAATGTCTTCCATCGTATGTGTTCATACAAACCGTTTTTATACTGAATTTACCCATTTGTGGTCCTCTTTGTTTGGAACTGCTGCCAAGGACGCAGAGACGCCGCATTCTGAATCTGCAGCAGCAGAGCAAAATAGCTCACAAGATAGTTCAAACATATCAGCCACAGAAGAGGCTCCTGTAAAGGTCACACTTGACATTCAAGCGGGTGCTCCTGTCATCATTCTTCCATATAGCGCGACCTCTGAAAAATTACTCATTGTTGACTTGGGTCATCTTTCGGTGAAAAATAAGTTTATTCAGGAGGCACCCAACATGATACTTAATATCACATCCATTGACCTCATTGAAATGGATTTATACTCGGGTTATTTGGTGGAACAGTGGAGAAGTTCCAGCCCAATTGACAAATCTCCAGATGAAAAAGTGTGGAAACTTCATCAGAGCACAGCAGTAGTCCAATCTACGGGAAATCCAAGTTTCTTGAAGAAAAAATGTGCTCTCAATTTGAAAATGACAAGATATTTTGTGGGGCAAACTCCAGAATCCCAAGCTTTGACTTTCCTTCATGGAACGCTGAGTACTGTGCACTGCACTGTAAACTCTGACAAGTATCGATTGGTACGAGGATTACTGCAGTACAATATTGGGGAACCACTCGAACCTCTGGAACAGATTATTCTTCCATATAACCGAACACCTTCATCCTCCCGTCAAAATATTAAATCCAGACTGGAGCTGGGAATTGAGTTGGAACTTGTAAACGTTATTCTGGAAGTTTTGAAAGATGAAGATTACCAATTGAGCAGAATAGATTTTCTCAAGTCGAAATTCACCTTTCAGAGTAATTCTGATGGCACGAAAGACGTTGATTTGGCCTCTCAGGAAATTCTTATATGCGACATTAGACTGGAGCCAGATAAAAATTGCTTTAAGAATATTTTACAGCAAAGTGGAACTTATGGAGGGGGAGGGCATTCTGCGTCAGCTTCAGGAGCCTCTTCATTAAGTAGTAATGCTTCAACTGGAGCAGCTTCGGGTTGTTCCTCTTTTCAGGCCAAAGTTCCCCTTCAAGCAGAAATTCACTACAGGCAAACCCAACGGGGAACTAATGTGACAATCGTCCTCAATAATATGCGATTAATGTTGATTCTTGACTGGTGGATGGAGGTGTTGGCATTCCTCTCTCAGAAAATATTACCCCCCAAACCACATCCTCATCAGGAACAGGAAGAAAAGGAAAAAGCTAAAAGGAGCTCTAGACATCGAACCATTTCGCCACTTTTGGAACGATCCAAGGAAATGGCCAGCACCGCAATCACAGTATCAGCCGGCATTGTAACGAAACGAGCCCCAGTTCTGGACATTCCAGAGTCAACGTTTGAATTAAAAATGAACGTGAGCAGCTGCGAACTGGTACTTGTCGAGGACCCTGCTGTTTGGGATTCCAATGCCATCATTTTGAAGAGTACCGCCATGTTAGGCTATAGACCACATTTAGAAAGGCCAATTTCCTGTAGTCTGTTGGAATGCGAGCTATTTTCATGTATTTTGGGACTAGAATCGGATACCGCTCTAAGCATTTTGGATCCCACAAATATTCAAATTGAACTTGTGAGACAGGCAAGCGCTGAATCTCAAGGTATATTGGATGCCACCTTGGGTGTGTCCAGTTCAGCAAAGATACTGAGGGTGCAAAGCCCCAATTTGAGTTTGAGACTGAGCTACCACGACATGAAAATGTTCTTCAAATTCCTAGAGAGATTCTCAAAGGAAGCAAAGCGGAACCTCCAGAAAAGGAAATTGTCCCGAGAGAGATCATCATCGATAGATGTTCAAGATTGTGAGGTGTCGTCCCTAAATGACCAACAAGAGATGCGTAAAGCAAGTACAAAAGGAGAAGCACCCTATGGATTCCCGTTTGTTGAATTCGGAGAGGACGCGCTGGCGACTTTGGGCAAAGATGAGGAGTTTGATTACGGAAATTTTGGTGAGGGTAGAGTTTCGTCGCCTCCTGGTTCTTTAGCACCACCATCATCTCAGATAGAAGGTAGTGGCGGAAGTGTTTCCCCAGCAGGACAAGAAGGATCCACTTTGTGTGGAATTGAAGTTAAATGCAACTTCGTGTCATTGTGCGTGATTGACGATTGCAGGGATGCTGATGTACCCCTTTTGGAGGTAGGCGTGCAGTCCTTGGAGTTGTCCCAAAACTGCGTGGAAAACTGTGGAACTGCGGAATGTATTCTCAGTGGAGACTACTATAACCGTGCCTTGTCCGGGTGGGAACCGTTTTTGGAACCCTGGAAATGTGCAATTGCTTGGCAGAAAAACTTGATTGGGAAATTAGGAGAGCACAGTCCTTCCAGTGAATTTCCAAGTAAAGCGCCTGAACTGGAGTTGAGTATCCACTCAAGAAAAATTCTGGATTTGAACCTAACTTCAACTTTACTCACGTTGTATAGAACAGTGAGCTCCAATTGGTCAGAGGATTATCAACTGCAAAAGTCGGATAAACGACGTGCGCCATTTGTGCCATTTGCTCTGAGAAATGAAACTGGAAGTCCTTTGTGGTTTCGAGCAATTCTTAGTGAAAATGATGGGGCTACTGTGAGGGAAAGGCAAGGAGGTGGGAGAAGTAAAGCAGGTTCCGGAGGAGACTCTGGGGATTATATTCAGGATGGCACTGGATTTATGCAAGTGAATCATTTGGCAGTGCAACCTTTCAGTTTTGAAGGGAGGGTGAAGTTAAGGCATAGAAATACGCATCAGATAAGAACTCATCAGTTGGCTGTGAGAGTAGATGGGTGGCAAGAGGTTACGCCAGTGAGTGTAGATAAAGTCGGTACGTATTTCCGGATAGCGAATCCAATAATTCAGAGAAGAATTGGGGTAAGTCAAAGTCCAACAATCATCATGACCATATTTGACAATGCATATGGTTTATTTGAATTAGTCCCATTATGAAATTAAATTTTTGTGTAATTTTGATTAGTTGTATACGGAACTTCCACCCACAAGACTTGTTTTTGAAGTTAGCTTGGAGGGAGCTGCGCAGAAATTAGTAACGGTACGCTCAGCACTACAAGTCAAAAATTCACTTCCGGACCCTGTGGAGCTCAAGTTGGAGAATACCATTGTTTACCCTTCGTGTAAGGTTCTTTTACTTTTAAATGTGCGGATATGTAATCTTTGTATGTTTTACTGATTGTGACATGATTTGTTTAGTTGAACGTGCCCAAACCGGAGGTTCCTACATTGCCAAAATCCAACCCGGAAAAACGTATCCCATTCCGTTACATTCTATATGGGCTCACATGTGGGTTCGCCCATTGATACCCGATGGTGCCTTGACCTCTCAATACTCGTATTGTACCAAGGCCCTCCTAGTCACCAGTCAAGACAATCAAATGTCTGGGCTAAGGGAATGCACATCAGTCACATCTGAAGAGCAACAATGTTACCGTTTTTGCGTGGCTGTACACCGAGACGATTTCCCCGCCGACGATGATCAAATAATTCCGCCAAATACGGCACCTGCTATTGTTCAGCTAATGAGTATCAGCAAACGAGCAAACCTGATTACGTTAAAAAGTCCCTTCAGAATTTCAAATCTGCTTCCGAACGAAATAACATTTGAAATCCGAAGCAAAGCTGTATTCGGCCACATTGCAGCTGGTAAAGATTACGACATGACAAATGTGGATACTTCGGAAGCTTTTGAGATCATTTTCACTACAGAGACATTTGCACAAAGTGCTCCTTTGAACATCAATCCAAGTGTGAGTGGAGTAGCAGCTAGGCTGAAGATGATGGACGCGCAGAAACGTATCGTTTTTATGACCGCGAGAGTCCGTCGAGGGGAAGGAGGTACCTTGACAATTGCCCTCAGTTGTCCGATTTGGATAATCAACAAAAGTGGACTCCCCATTGTTTGCAAACAAGAAGGTACATCCTCAGAAGCCGCCGGTCAATTTACGGAACACGAAGTGGGTAGAATGGTGACCCCGCTATTATTCAGTTTCGCCGACCAGGAAACATCTGAAGCCATAACGCTTCGGGTTGGCAATGGTATTCATAAAGACAGCAAGCCGTACTGGTGCAGAGCGTTCCTTTGCCAGAATGGAACTCGTGTAAGAAAACTTGCAGTATCACATAGCAACAACAGACCTGAGTCTGTGTATATGGTTGGAGTTGAAGTCAGAAGTGGAAGTGGGCGTTATAGGGATACCAAGTTGGTCATTATCTCACCCAGATTCGTTGTAGATAATAGATCCGTAAGAAGAGTGCAAATTAGCCAAAGGGTTTACGCCACAAGTTTCTATGACGCGGCAGCTCAAGCAACGCATTTAACACTGACCCCTGATTGCAATTTACCTTTCCATTGGCCTAGACTGGATAGGGATCAGTTACTCTGCATCAAACTTGTGGACATTGATACTGGGCTGTGGTCTGGTGGGTTTCCAATTGATAATGTCGACTCGTTTCATGTTAATATTCGGGACAGGGATGGTAATTCAACTTTTCTTCGAGTGGAAATTGTGCTCCAGGGTTCCACTTATTTTATCATCTTGAATGGTACTGAGCAACTTCCCCCACCATTCCGCATTGACAATTTGGCATTTGTGCCGGTGACATTCCACCAAGCTTGTGTTGGAGAGGAGAGATTGAAATTGACAGCAAAGGCAGAATGCTCATTGGCGTATGCCCTGGATGAACCAACTCAACCAGCTCATTTAACTCTGGAAGCGCCCGGAGGACAATCTGTTATTGTGAACATGGATGTACTTGGTTCCGCCAGTGTGATTACATATGAAAACTTTTTCTATATTGCATTAACCTCAACATTTCCACCCGAGGAGGAGGAAAATGTTATTGTTGGAGTGGGGATGGAGTCGTTGAATTTGGTGTTGGAAGTGTTGCCAGGATCCACCAAGGTGACCTTGTCGAAGAAAGAACCAGGAAAATTGTAAGGTTTATTTTTATATTAAATTTTTTTAAATCAAAAGGCCAATTAAATTAATTAATATAATTTTGGTTTTCTTCTCAGATCACAGCTCTGGCGAGTAAACGCTGATGGTCTCATTGAACACGAAGGATCCCGTCCCCTCGACCCGACAAAACAATCTGAACCTGGCGCCCCGAAATGGGTCTTGGACATTGCAGGTTCTGCTCCTCAACCAAGTCAGTGTGTGGCTTTAACCCTACGGAGACCTGAGAAAAGAAGGGCATCTACGCAGCACTGGGAATTCACCCACGATGGAAGACTCAAGCTCAGCATGTACGCCAATATGTATGTTCAAGCAAAAGACGGCTTTGGTCTTGGCGGTGTATCTTACGAAGCGGACTCCCAAGACGCAAATGGAGCTTCTTGGAAGTTATGGAGTGAAGTTGTGTTGGGACCACCTCAACCAGTTTGCTACATTCGCACTGCCAGCGGTATACCTGCTGAGCAAGCTGTGTCTAGTCAAAAGCTTCGAGGTGGTAGTGGCAAGCTGAACTTGGAAGTTTTAACAGATGGTCCCACTCGAGTAATAAGAATTTGTGACGAAGTAATTCCACCGAGGATTCATCTATTCAGACATACTTTTGAAGCAAGCAATTGCAATACTGCACCAAAATTCAAAGTAAAGGTGGAATTGAAAAATGGACTGGGGATTAGTGTGGTCTCCTGTAATCCGAGAGAAGAACTGGTTTATTGCAAACTCGGTGGAATGATGGTGGAATGGACCGAGTCCAAGGAATCTCAAATTGTGAAGGCATCAGTGGAGAATTTACAGATTGATAATCAGTTGAATGAATCGGAGAAATCTGTGGTGATGTACGTGACAGCCTCGGAGCGGTTTGAAACGGTGGAGGACCTGTCAGCTTACGAGCCTCAACCTGCTTTGCGTCTCAATTGGGAGTCTATGAAAAGCAAGTTGAATGCTCATGTGTTCAAATATTGGGAATTAGAAGTGAAGCCCTTGAACGTTGTGCTGGAAGAAAGACTTCTACTCAAATTCTGTAATTGGATGGGTTTTGGCCAAAGTACGCAGTCATTTGACGGTCTCAAGGAATCCGATTTCGAAGTCCAGAAAGCTTTCACCAACACAGCTAGTTTGACTGCTAAGCGATTCTACTTTGGAATGCTGAAAATTCTTTTGAATCAAGTGCGGCTGAGTGTTTTAACATCAAGTAAACTTCCACATGAGTTAGCAGTAGTAAAGAGGAGACTTGGACTGACAATGATAAGATTTGAAGACGCTGTTGTAGATTTGGACACGTTCCTAAAATTTCACCCTTTTGAAACGTTTGAATTCTTATTGGCAATGGTAGTAATTAAGGAAGAACACTCGGGAAATTCTGCGGAACATTTGTATGCCGGGCTGAAGGGATTTGGACATGGATTTATTGGAGGCATTACCAGCATTGCCACGCAAAGTTATGAAGGGTTAACAACAGATGGAATGTCGGTAAGCGATTTGAAAGTATTTATTTAAATGGTTTGGTAAAAAAGGAAAAATGGTTTGTTTCAAAAAAAAGTTCTTTGTTTTCAGGGTTTGATTACTGGAATTGGCAAAGGTATTATCGGAACAGTGACGAAACCAGCTGTCGGGGTTTTGGATCTTGCTGCAGGTGCAGCATATGCCATTCGTGACTCCTCACAGACATCTTCAAGAATGATTCCACTTCGTGTACGACCTACAAGAGTGGTAATGGGCAACGGAGGATTACTACCACCTTACTCTGAAACATCCGCAAGGGGTCAAGAACTATTATACGATATTAACGATAGAAACTACAAAGAATTGTATATTGGATATGAGACGCTGAAAAGTGGTATAAATCAAGATTTTAAGATTATGATAGCGTCAGAAGCCATTACAGTGTTTAAACCAGGAAAAGGATACACTCAGATTTTACGGTTGCCTTTAAGGTAAATAAATATACTGAAACTTTATAGCCATAAAATTCAAGGAATAGACTTGCAACCTTATTATTATTATGCTGTGTTTTTTTGGCACTGTTTTCTCCTCTAGTGACCTGGTAGAGTGTCGTATTGCGGAACTAAACGAGCGTGGATACGAAAACAGTCCATACATTGAATTTTTAAGCCAAGTGAGGGATGCTGGTGCCGCCGGACAATGCATTCGACCACAGGTGGTGTGTGAAAGTGAGCAGGTGGCTAAGAAGGTAGTTCAACAGGTTAACTACGCCAAAGTTCTCTACGAAGAGCTGAGACATTCTCAAAAGGAGAATCCAAACTCCAGCAATGATGACTGAGGATATGATGATGTGTGAAACTGCGAGAGAAAAGACAAAACTAAAAGTTAGGTAGTAAAAGTGAAAATTGATCGTAAAACAAAAAAAAAGTCATAAAGTTGGAAAATAAGTCGTGTAGTCAGTAAAAGAAGATATTATGTACCTATAGTTTATCCTACCATGAAGTCAGTGCATGCTGTTGACACACCATACAACTGTTTACCTGTAACAATAAATAATAAAGAAATTTTTGTATTCCTCTAACTAAACTAATATATTTAGTAACTGCCACCCAAAAAGTATAAACGAGCAAAATGAAAATCACAAACATTATATTTATAACCGTATATGTACACACATATAATTATGTCTATGTGTATTTTTTGACGCAGCTATTTTTGAAATGAATTATAATCAAAGGGAGGGGGGATTGTCTTGCATGTAAAGATATATAATTAATATATCGTTGAAATTGAAATTATGGTGTCAAGTTTGAAATGAATTGTTCCAAAAAAGTTGTACACGAGTAGTAAAGTAAGTAGAAAGATGTAGAAATAAGCATAAATAGATAAGCACAAATTTCTAGTTCAACAATGTTATATTTTGGTAGAAAGAAAAAGCATACATACCTCAAATCACCAACTATTTTTGTTGTTCAAACAAAAAAGTAGTAATAATTAATAATAATACTTTATTAAAATTATTGATGAGTTAATAATAATAATACAATAGTATACCAGTTGTTATATATAGTAGCAGTGGAGAGGCACCATCTAGTAATAATAATGTTTGTTAAATGCTGTGATAATAAATTATCATCTTCAAGTAAAAATTGAAGTTTAAAAAATAAAATATTTACAGAGTTTTGGTTGGTCATTTAATTACTGATTTTTAAATGCCAATATTATCTCTAACTTGAAACAGGAAATACACCCGTCTCATATAATATGCTGTTTAATAATGCGTTGTTTTTCTTTTGTATCCTTTCCACTTAATTTGATTCAAACTCTATCAATTTTATGCTGAAAATTTGAAACCAATTTGTCAGCATCCAACTCGTTTTTCCTCAAGTAAACAAATTAAATATATATGTGTAGTAACGTTATGTAAACCAAAATTAGCAAACACTGGCAACTCTCTTTATTGCCTCGTGACTCAATTTTCATCATAAACAACCTCGATGCGTTTGCATCATGCATTGTCGCCTCTTATTTTTCAGAGGTTGTGTGGAGTTGCAAGTGAATCTGTGGATGATGCTCTCTTAGTCGTGGTACACTGGTTGAGCGGCTGGAACTATTGAACAAAGCAGACATTATGCACAGCAGAGGACTTTTGTACTCAACAAAAAAGTGATAAATGTTATCTCATTTTCATTTCATTTTCTTTCTTTTTTATTACTACATTTTGTCTTCTCTTTTGATATCAATTTAGTCTTTTGAGCTCTTTCCCTATCTTTCTTTTTAGACATCTCCTCAGCACTTTGGATCTTTTGTTTTTTTTGATTAATCACATAAATCCCTTTTATAGCACCATTTTTGTAGGCGACTACATTTTATTAAGTAGCGCTACGTATTGGAATTGCAGTTTGTAAATTCAGCGTCATGTCAGTTCCTTCCTGGTTATAAACGCTATCCTTAGCTCCAAACTTAAACTCGGAACTTTTAATATTTTTAACTTGGCCAGCCCTCTTTGGGTGACACTGTGTTGTGTACCACTTTAATTCGACTCCACTCCATACAATACTACTACATTTAATTTATATAGCAAAAATGGTACGTCTTGTGGAATATCACAAGATATACATATTTAAAATTAAAAAAAGTCATAGTCATGAAGTAGAAACAGGATTAGTCGCATCGCACACCAATAATCATGCAAATTTTCAATCTTCAAATTTACACAAATATGTTGCGCTACTTGCTTACTGCTTTCCAACTCGCCAGTTTTTTATTTTATTTTACAATGTACGACATGATGACAAAGCCAATATACTGAAACTACGTGCGGGCAAGCAAAAGTTTAATTTTCATTATGTAAATAAACTACGTATTATTATTATTACACAATGAGCGAGTGTGTGGGTGAAAGAGAGGGACAACAACAGCTTTCTTTTATTTCTAACACACAAAATTCAATTCCAGGATAGCTTTGTTTAAAACAAAATGTGAAAGAATTAAACAAAAAACAATGTAGCATGTTGCCTCTTTTATATGTTGCGAAAACCCATGAAGAAAGTATTCAGGCTTGCTTTTTTATGAATAAAAACGCATATAAGCGTTTACATAAAAACGAGAGTAAACCCAGCATCACAAACAGATAAGCAGGAAAAAGAAAACAGTTTAGACTTTGGATGTAAAAGGCATCCACCAATATGCTGGGGGTGATAGTCTTGAGCAGTTTCCCGTGTATGTTCTTTCATCTTCTGCTTCTTGCCAGCTTTTATCCGGGCACTTGGTCCAAAATCAACGGCAGTTCTGACTTGGTCTCTGTTGTGTGTGCACAGGAGGAAAAAGGGAAACAAGACGGCAATAGCAGCAGCAGCGTCAGTATCAAAAACTTACTCTCTCCACACAACTCTTGTTACTTGTCTGTTTTTGAGGTGTAAACTGAGACGGAAAACCCGACAAGGTAAAAAGTTTATTTCTTTTTCATTACAATTTTCTCTATTTCTAATAACCATCCATTATCAACTTTCCTATGTATTTTTATTCATCAGCTACAACTTTATTCGTAAAGAACTTCCCACTAAAGCACATTTTTAGAAACAGTCATGATTATAATAATAATTAGTTCACTTAGTAACAATATTTTCTTGAGTTTTTCATTGAAAACCACACACACCGGAGGCTGGGGCTCTGATTATAAAAGCCATAGTTTTATTAGTTGTGTGCAGATAGTCAACTGTGGTAGTATGTTGGTCAACATAATGGTGGTGGTATTGGTGTTTGTATGTGTGTGATTTTTCAATGTGAAAATGAGAACAAACTATGGAAATACCTAATCAAAGGAAAGAAGCGTTTCATTATGAATGACCTGTCTCTGTGTAAAAACCATTATTCTACAGAGATGCATTATTATTATAAAAGATGTACTTAGTAACAAGCTCATTTTGCAATGAAAAAGTTTTACATACTTGCACGTGTTTTATACTTAAAAAAACCGCAAATCAAAACTACCACAAACTAACAACAACAAAGCATAGCAGCATCGGATATAGAATTTTGAGAGTTTGAGAGCGTTAGACCAACAAGCACAATAGACGAGAACAAAATGCAAAAAGTTTGTGTTCAAGTGGACAAAAATTTACATAGATACTATGTTAACTTATTATGCCCCAGTTCCAGTTTTTTTACCGTCATCTCATGATTTAAATAGGTATATAAAGAAAAAATTCAACAGAAAAATTGCTTTGCAATTTTTGTATGTAATTTTGTATTTCAGATATCCATTGAAACATATTATTAGTAGTATATTTTTGTTGTGAAAATGATTTTATGATTCCTGCCTTTATCTTCATTTTTTGTGTGACTAAAGTTTAAGAACTGTTCCATTGCATTTTACATATATCTCAATCTCAGCTGCATAAATAAACTGATTAACTATCGCTTGACCACTTCTCTTGTCCATTGCGGCATAATTGTCTCTTTGCCATGTTCAAAATTAAACGGTAGTATATTTGTATCACATCGTGCTAGTGGTTTTGTATTGTCATTGAAGGTCCAAAGTTCCACTTTTGACAATATATAGTTCATCATAAATCACAAGCAACATCATCATAAAATTCATTCATGAATCCCAAATTAGTCAGTAGGATTAATAGCAGTAGCATTGAACCGACGAGAGACAATTTTTTACACTGCAAAAAATGTAAACTCTTGGTAATACAAAAGCTATTCTACTGAAATTTTTATTTATCTTTCTGCTTTTGTTCTCTGATTGACAAAGTAATTAGTTTGTGATTCCAGATTGTTTTGTCTTCTTTCATTCGTCAAATAATTCCACTGAATTAATTAGTGGATAGTAAGAAATAAAAGTGTACAATAAACTTTGTTTCAGACACAAGATTTTTTTTGAAGATCATTTGGCAGTTTTGCGTGGGTGGACGTGCATTATTATTATATTATCATGAATTTTGTTATCAAATAGGAATACAATTGTTCAAATGTAGTCAACAAGTGTCTCATTTACATACAAATATCGTGGAATTTATTATTATTACGTTGATTAATTATACAAAACACAATGTAAGTACATACTTGACATAAAATATAATAACACAGTATGAAAATTATTAAGGGACCATAAAATGTCAGCTTTATAATAGCAAACAAAAGGGAAAATATGTATATGTTGCTAAATCACTAACTTATTATTTGCATAGTATGTCTGTGATAAAGGTAAATAGAATAAACATCTGAAATATTTTATTTTGAGCTGTACCATATTTATGTGTGCGTGGGTTTATTTGTTTAACAAAAAAATAACTTACTCCAAAGTTCTTTATGGAAGCAAAACTAATATTGAAAATAAATGAAGTGTAGACAGAAAACAGTTATTTTCCAGTAATAATAACACATTTGTCGGCAGGACAGGACAGTTATTGCATGCAGTAGTAGTACCGGTAAGATATTCTCATATTATATAACACTATGCTTTTTTCTTAAATAAATTGTTTCCTTCCAGCAGCATTTTCATGTTAACCACATATTAGTAATGTCCTCTTTTTTGTCATTTGTATAGCATATTGTTTTCCCTTTTTGCAACATCATTGCATTTTTTTTCTATCTTGTTTTCATATCACTTTTGAACAAAAGCGTCCATTCAACATCTAAAATTACATGACAAACCCATTTTAATTTCCAACTCGGTTACCTAGCTTATGCATGTGAGTCTATTGAAAACAGAGTCATATCCAGCAGCATTTTAATAATGATAATCAAACACTATCTTTTCGCATGAAAGGAAGGAGGTAAATAAAGACATTCATGCATGAATTTGATCAATATGGTATTCTCTTTGGCTGTCTGTGTATTCTGTATAAAATTATCTGCTTTACTTTTACAAAGTCAGTGTGCCCCATGTGTCCAATAAATTTCTACAAATGTAATATTTTATGGCCCATTAAACGTCTATTTCCTTCCATCTTTTTTTATTCTTTCTGGTAGTAGTAGCATGTTTGGTGGTCAGGTTAGCATTTATACACACATATAAAGTTTGTACACTGTTCGTTCTCGTTTGTTTTTCTGTGTGTGTGTGTGTGGTTGGGTTGATTGAGAAATAAAAGTTAACTAAACTGTGTAATAATTGGAAGCTGGTGAGATGATATGGGATATATATATAGGTATATGTACAATGTACATACATTCATGTAGTATAAATAGGTTGTAAGTTGTAAGAATGTATATTATGTACTTGTGTATTTTATAGGGGCATACTGATAAACAATGTGAGAGTGAATGAGTAAGGAGCAGCATGAAGATTGATGATGCTAACATGAAATAATATTATTATCATGGCAGTTGTAGTGGCCGTTTGTAATGTTATGGCAATAATCATCGTCGTTATAATAATAAAAAGCAATGAACATTGACAGAGGTATTCCCATAAAAATATTTGTATTTACTTTATGAGATGAGGTGGATGAAAGAAAGGAAGAATTCTGCATAATTTTTCTTATGGATATGATATGATGATGATAAAGAGTATAAAAAAAGTAAATTGAGCACACCTCACTCTCCTAGTGACAAAATAAGAACACAACGACAAAATGACAATGACAATTCTATTTAGTTCTTCAGCAAGAGATCTCTGTGTAGAGTAGAGAGAACGACAGCAGTCATCATTGAGCCATTAAACCAAATCAAGGAGACAGTTACAGCCATAAAGGTGACAAATTTATATTGCCATTAAAAACAAGTCAGCGGGATGGCTACTTTTCAGATTTGCGAGTGCACTACTACAAGCGACAATGTCTTTGCATTTTGCATTCTGTTGTTTGTGGTTACCAGTCAACACAGTCATATTAATCGTTGCAAATGAAAAGTGACATGAACATTGAGACTAAAGCAAGCATGTAATATTATGGTATTGATATGCGAGTCAGATCGGGACTCATGCTGATTGTTTGCGTTTTTATAATGATGCATGATACATTTATTGTTAACTTAAAAAAGAGTAATTGGGGCTTACAGAGCTGCAGAGAAACAAATTAGAAATTTTGTTGCGCTTCTTTTGGAAAATAAAATGGAGCATTAAAAAGATAAAAATATAAACATAGATCTCACAAATTCGCATGGCATTCATATGTTTTATGGCCAACTCACAAAAACATAGTCTCATTGTGTCTGATATTGAGTTAATTTTCAGTTGGATGGTGGTGGCATTAAAGTACTGTTTAACGTTAAAATTAATAATAAAACAACATACATACCTTTCTGCAAATAACAACCTACCTCCTAACAACGCATAACCTAGCCGAAAGGAACATTCCCAGAATGCCCCAAAATATATAAAGATTAATATTATCATAATGTGACAAGTCACAAATTCTATTCCTGTGACAATGACAATATTATTCTTATTTTGTTTATCAATAGAATTACATCAACTCAAGACAGCATATATATACACCAGCATAAAACCAATTCAGTGTATACTGTGTAGTTTTACGCCAAACATTCATATAGGATCTATCGTCATCATCATAATCATAATCATAATTTAATAGAAGAATTGACATGCACTTACTATGAAATGAGAAGAGGGCCATTAATGTGACATTTTGACACAGTATAATTTTCATGTTTTCTTGTAGTAAATGTGCCATAAAGGTGTTGATAAGCGCAGAAAGGAATTTTTACTGACTGAGTCAAGTGATTGGGGAGCATAATATTTATTTACATGGTATTTAATATACATATGCATATGCGTGCATTATATAACTACCTAGTCTTCTTCGCATAGACGCCACATAACAAGAGACCACCATTTCTACCCAATGTCAATTGATTATTTACATTAGATTAGGTATTTTATTATACAATGCACACATTCTGCTGTACACACAACAACGGCAAACCACTTCCATCTGTTTTTAATATTATAATGACTTTCTAACAGTCACTAAAACAATAAAAGTAATAATAACCTGTAATTTTAATTGCCGACACCATTACATACCTGTGAACCAGCCGTGCCACACACACAACAACCTACTCACACTCATAGGCAGTTCATTTTCATTCATTCATTAAATTTTCTGCGTTTCATGTTATTCTTCTTCAGTAGTTATATAGTTGCTGGTGAACATAATATATATTGTCGTTTTTGTTAAAATGCGAATGGTTGGCAATTTATAGGTAGGTAGTATCCTTGTTCAATTGCTTTTCTTATTAACTTGCATATATGTATATCCTGTCGAACAAAAACAAGGGGAGGATTGAAATACGAGATGGAAGATATATCCTTAATTAATTTTTCTATTAAAATATTTATAGTTTATTTATATAACGCATTAAAATACATTATTTTTATTGGCAAAAAACTTGTTAGATTTGGTGGGCCCGGTTAAATGGAAAAACTTGTCATGAAGAAGATAGTAAAATTATGCTTACTTCAATTGTTGCAAATAGAATAAAATTGAGTGTCGATTGGAGGTAAAATGTACATAGGTGCGCCTATTGCTTTGATTGTCTTTTTACTAGTATTCTCCCATCTTCTCATTATCATTGCCAATTATTTTATTAAAAGTAGATTAGCTGCCAAAATGAGCAATCAAACTACCTAATGACCATTGAAAAATGATGAAGAAGACATGTTCATTTTTTAACGACTTGTCTTTTCAAAACGTACACAAATATAATGTTAACCATATAGTATTTCAACAGAGTACAAAATCAAGAGTGACCCGACCCCAAAAATAACAAAAATGAATGGCATAATAGTTTTTGTATGTAGCATTTGACAACTTTTTGATTATTTTTCTTGGCGCTGACATCAGAGACTACAATGTTGAACTCAAATCTCCAATTACCCGTTATCTGTAGTAATAAAATTTTTGTTGGGTAATCAAAACATGACTAATAATGACTTGAATTAGGGATATAGGAAGTGTTCCCACCTTGAAAACGTCCCTGGTCAAGTCAAAGTGTACTTTGTATCCCAGAATTTGAATGCATTTTCTTTAGAGCACTTAACAAAATGACAATAATAAATTTATAATGATGATGATGATCAATCTTTAAAAAATGAGAGATGAGTACAAGCGGCAGACAGACATCATTATTAATACATTACATTTTATTTGGCAGTCACTCCGCACACACTGTACATATATTCACTTTACGCCAGTTTTGGATGAATTGTTGTGCTTTGTGGTATGAGTGTGCGATTAAAAAATGGACATGAGAAATTAAAATGACAAGGGAAGGAGACAACGTCAGTCACAAACATCAAATATCACTCTTGTTTTGGTTTGGTTAGTAGTAGTTGTAGTAGTGTCATGGCATAACTAATCTTCACCATTCTTTTTCTAGAAAAATTATAAAGAACATATAATTACAATGTCTGGTTGATGCTTCTGCTGCTGCTACAACTGGGACTGCAGACAGAGGCATATAAAATATAGTCCCTCTTTTTAAAAGAATTAAAATGAATTATGCGTATCAACCTATTTAAAAGCCTTCTTACCAGGAACATTACACATTACATACTGTACTTATTATTATTTCATATATGATGTGGACATGATAATAATGATGATATGCTCAAAAGGACAAACATCGCATAATATAATTTTAATGCAGTAAAAGAAAAATATCATTGGCTCATATACCAATAATAATAATTGCATGTCATACAAGTAGGTGTGAATTGCATTTATAATACAAAGTCATCATACAGCTTGACCATTTCTGTCTCTCAAGTCTGAAAGTCAGTGATACCTGCTCTATTTGACTATATGGTCTGCGTCTTGTATTGTGTGCCATAGTGACCAAACTGTCAATCTTAAATTAATTTTTTTTGGTAATGGAACATCTCTCCAAAATGAATTTTGAAAAAATAGTGTTCCTCCGAATATTAAGTGATACCTGCTCTATTTGACTATATGGTCTGCGTCTTGTAGTGTGTGCCATAGTGACCAAACTGTCAATCTTAAATTAATTTTTTTTGGTAATGGAACATCTCTCCAAAATGAATTTTGAAAAAATAGTGTTCCTCCGAATATTACATTATTAAATCATTATTGAATGATGTTTTTACAAAAGTGAGCTTGAACAGAAGCTTGAAAAGTGTTTGAAAACAAAAACATTTTAAAAATATCACTAGAATATTCATATGTACATATACTACGTTGAATAACAACGTGATGATGTCGGTTGACATGGAATAGTTAACCCGACTTTTGAACACTTTTCTTTACAAAAAACACATGTCAAAATATGTCTCTTGTTTGTACTTCCGTATGACTGATCTTGTACATATGACATAGAGACAAACAAGAACCAACCAAAAGTCAAAGCCAACTTTTTAACAGTATATCGTCACTTTGTCATCATCGTCATCGCCGCTAACCTCACCATCATCATCAACATCAACATCACAGACGTCTGAAAATGAAGGCGTTTGTACACGCACATAATATAAATCTCTCGGAATAAATAAATAAAAGAGATTTTCACTGTTTGAATTTGTGCATGAGCATACCAGACGAACTCTATGCTTTTATCTTTTGACAAGTCACTCATTCACCCAGTCACCCACCGTCAACATTCATCCAGTTCTGTCATCGTGATCATCATCGAACATATCATCATACTTTACAACATTTATTAAAAAATTTAGACAAAAATTATTATTAAGAAAGCGAATCAAAAGCAGCAAAGACAGAGTCAGCATAACCACACACGGCTACTGTTACAAATCTGGTTCCAGCAGCAGCAGGAGCACAAGTTTTAGTTTTCCCAGTGCTCATATAATAAAAAACCACAATAATAAAGTATTAAAGAGAGACAGAGAGAAGNAATCAAAAGCAGCAAAGACAGAGTCAGCATAACCACACACGGCTACTGTTACAAATCTGGTTCCAGCAGCAGCAGCAGGAGCACAAGTTTTAGTTTTCCCAGTGCTCATATAATAAAAAACCACAATAATAAAGTATTAAAGAGAGACAGAGAGAAGCTGTGAAGCAGACTTTAACTATGTTCTCACAGTAAGCCTATTATTCACATGACATAACCAATATCATTTTCTACATGTCTGTCTACAAAGTATTTTGACTAGTTGCGTCGTCAGTTTGATATCTTCTGTCGCTTCTGTGTAACGTGATCAACGTGACATATCCTCATCCAAAAAATTTAGATTACAAAAATTGCAGGCTGTCAGTGCGTATGGTTATGTCACTCAATTCAATCGTGCACGCGCATTCTCACGTTACTTTTATTATTCTTAGTTGGAAAAATATTCCAATTCACAGACGATAATACGTTTTATGTGGTTTTCACTCTGAATTCTTTTCTCACGGCGGATGTTGTTGAACGATTTTCCTCGTTTTGCTTGTTTGTCTGATTTAAGCAGGAATCTGCCAAATAGGAAAATAACAGATCAATTTTTGTTTTGTCAGTTGCTCTTTATATAAAAAAAAATTCAGGAAAACGCAAATTTGTTTTTTCCTCCGCCTGTCATCTTCACCATTCTTTGTTTTTTTCTTAGAAAAAAAATATGCACCGATCTGAAATCAAATACGCAAACTTTAAGTTGTTTTTCTTCTCCAGTA
>JAHZNC010001084.1:0-45915 GCA_027744095.1 Zhuqinia jingwanae
CAAGGATCGTCCACCGGAGAGGAAATCATATCCCTTTTTATTGAGTTGCTGATGGCGGTGATGATGATAATACATAATAATATGGACTTGCACAATAACAAAACGAGAAAATTACTTTTTCTGTCTCTCTTTTTTCTCTCTCTTTGCTGCACAGTGAAAAAAAGACAAATACGCTCATAGTCACCATAATAAACCATGTGTGTATGTATGATGTAGTCGTGGAAGACTACTCAATTTACAAGACTACAAGATATTACATATTAGATCCACATTCGTCTTCATCATCAGATGATAGAGAGCACTTGCTTTCACCATCCATTCAAAATCGCTGTTATTAACAAAAAAACAACAACGGGCTACTATATATTTCTATATATGCAATGCTGTGTGTAGTGCCAGGGTAAAGTTTTTTATATGGGATATATTTCTCCGGAAAATGGATTAGGTAGTTTGTGAGCTCAGCTCACACACTATGGCACTACGACTTATAAAAGCCAAGCCAGTTCAGATTACTTTTTCCTCTTCTCAACTTTCCTTGTACCAAGTATTAAAATAGGTAGCATTTTGTAATATGAGCTGGTGTAGTATTGTGCAAAGACTTCCATATTGAGCCATATTGTGTGAGTGCGTGTGTGTGTGTGTGGCGCCAATTTCTCCATACGTTAATCTCTTGTTCCTGATGATGAAATGTGCTCAATCTCAATCTCAGTCTGCTTTAACTGGCACACATTCACATTATAATACATTACATAATATATACTATAGCACTTTTTCTTCTCAATCCTATTCCATATTATTATGAATAACAAAAAAAATATGTTTAGTTGCAGAAAAACGAAGAGAGAAAGAAAGAAAAATGTTCATCAAGTGAGAAAATAAATATGAATTGTGTGTCCCTGCAATATAAATAATATTAATAATATGATTATTATTTCAGCTTTTTTTCCGTTTCCTCATCCCATTCATTTCAGATCTGAAAAAAGTATACAAATTTTTTTGCACCACTACTCTGTTTACAAAAAAATATGGATGACAGATGAATGGTTGATATATAAAAAAAAGTGAATATACAAATTTTTGTACACTTCCATTTATATACTAAGCTAAAATAAATACTTGTGCTTCAAAACATGTGTTTTCCTGTTAGTTATTATGACTATTATTATTATGAAGATACTTTTTTCTGCTACTATTTGATCCCATTAAGACATATATGTATGCATAAGAATGTAGCAACAACCCAGACTTGACTAGATAGTACAGAGGATAGACATTTTTTATTACTCCTTCACTTTCCTGCTCGAGCGTACACACACAATCAACTTATTTCCTGGGAGTAAATCGTTTTTTGATTTACTTGTGTAGACAAGTCAAGTCAGTTTTAACACACGATGTACAACGATCATGTTGTTCATGTAACGGAAATATGGATGCTTTATGGCTCCATAAAATGTGCTCATGCACACACACAAAAAAACACACAGATTCGGGGGTAAGTCAGTAGAGTCAATAGAGCAGAATATATATTTGTGTACATATAATAATAGCTACATACATTACATACATACAGTCATCATCAGCCTGTGATCATTATTATCACGGACATCTCACTTCACTGCTACTTAACCCTTTCACTTTAGACTGACTGTTATTCACTCCATTTTCATGACATCTCTATCATCATCACCAACAACTAGCTCTTCACACACACAGCACGCACACCACCAAAAAAACCATACAGATTTTCCCAGTTCATCTGGGTAAAACCACCATCATCATCATCATGATCATCTCCACCAAATAACCCGCATTCGTCTAAAAAAACACAGACACAAAAGTTATGTGAGAGCTCATCTCATCATCATCAACAGGATGATGATTTTTAGTATGATACCAAAACAACCTGTGTGTATTTTATTCGTTAATTCATCATGATTATTACTACTACTACAAGACATACAAAAATACTTTTAATTTTTTTTAAATTAGGTAAACTTTGAAATCGAATAGTAAATTTTATTATGATTTGATATGTTCTGCGCTAATAAGATAAATTGTACCAGTTGCGGCCTGGTATAGATGTGTTCCCAGAGTATTATGACTTTAAGAAACACACGACACAGATATAAAATGAAGTTATTTAGTAAAAGATAAACAAAATCTGTTTTTCACTTTTATTTTTGCTCTACTCATATAAATTTGCACACACGCTCTCTCATCTTAAAATAAATGAATGGAAGTCTAAGTATTTATATTAGACACACAAAACGTGTAATATGGTTCTCAATGTAACATTTTCTGGTTTACTTTTTTTTCTGTAGCCAGAGCAAGACGAGAGAGAGAGACGAAACAGAGGCCATTAGCGCTATAAACCGTGACAAAAAGTGCACATCAGCAGCAGCAGCAGACACAGAGACTTCTCTGTTCTTAATGACCAATTCACTCTTCTCTCATCCTTGCCTTTTGAATGTAATATGAAATACCTAATAACAAGTAGTATGTATGCAACTGTGTAACAAGCACGCTAAAACAACCACTTCCACCACCACCACACAACAGTTTATTTCTTCTTCTCATTTCCCATGAATAAAAGAATAGAAAGTGTTTTTCATTAGCAAGTCTTCTCCACAACATTTTTTTTTTCTAATTTTGTATTCAAAAAATTGTTATTTGGCTTGTTGGAGAGCTCGGAATGTTTTCTAGACATGCCATGATTATCTATCCATCATCACTCAAAACTCAATAAAATCTTCACGCACACGTGTGCATATGTATACCCTCTCTACTCTCTACATATTAGTAGAGATGCATTTTTACTAAAATCCGCATTGTACCACGTAGTTTTGAAATTATTATTTTTTATCCTGTTTTATTTACTTAGCTTATCAGTTGTCAGTGTGTGTCTTTGTCATATAAATGCTATCCCATGGCTAGTTACAGAAACACAAACACAAATATCAAACACGCCCGACTCAACAACAACAAAAAACATCAAATTTGCATCTTGTTTCAATTACTATTTTTACTTGACATTCATTACTACACACATCTGTGTGTGTGTGTGTGGAACAAGAAGGTAAAATATACTCCTGTTTTTTTTTGGATGGAACATAGTTTTTTTTAAATGTATGTATAATTTTATTTGCTGAACAAGTTAAAGTAGCTGTGTGTGTTTAAGGCAAAAAAAAATTTACAAGCTAGTCAGGAACCTTCCGGTGTGGTGGTGGTGGTAATAGCAGTGCTGTGGTACACGGGGAGAACATGACTACAACAACAATGAAAAAAACTGTTCTCATTTCCTGCTCACTTTTACAGTCATTTGACTACTAGCACAAAAAAAGTGTGGAACCACCACACCAAATTACATACATGTTGAGCATTCTTTTCTTTTGGTAGCTGTGTATAATATTAACAGTGAAAAATACACGTACATACTCGTATGCTCACACAAGAAGAACTGTAAAAGCAGTAGTAGTCACCTCCTCGAGTTAACATTTTTTTCTATGCGGTTTCTCATCGCACCTGGAGCCCAACAAAAAAAATCACGTTTCCCCGACTACTCTCTATACATCCTTTAGTAAATGGTATATAATATGCAACAGTGCAAGAAAAATCCGAAAATCTTATACCTTATCCAATCCACCTATATACACTTACTAAAAGATATAATAATAAAACGTAAAAAGGCTACAAAGTCAGTGTTCACAAGAGCAAGGAAAAAAGAAGATGAAAAGAGAAAGAAATATGAACACAATTTTTTCCCTTCCTTTTCTTCTCACTACTCCTTTTTTCTCTACACTATTGTTATACACATAAGTCAACAAAGCCCTGTAGGATATTATGATGCGTGGTGTGTGTGTTGTGTGTGTGTCATGTCCTCTTTATTTAATACACATACACCGCACACAATGCCACCACACCAGCTATCCTATCCACCACCATCACCGCCCCACCGTCATCATCAACAATATTCACCTCGACATTAGAGGTAATATTCCATTATATATGAATTTCACTTTATTTCTTCCAGGCTTATTTTTTTTACAGTGAGTGAGTGTGTGTGGAACATTCATTCCATAACCCAAAGAAGACTTTTAAGCAAAGTCAGCATGACAAAAGGGGACGGGGAGAGAAGAAGAAGAAGGAGATGAAATAGAAGAGAGAAAAATATATATCAGAAGAAGGAACATTTTTCTGTGTGTGTGTGTGTGTGTGTGTTCGTGCTTATGTAGGAATTTGAAATGATGGTGACTCTATATGGCAACGTTGCTGTCAAGAAAACGATGCGGTGGCTTTAAAAGAGCACGAAAGACGTGACTGTCAGCTACCATTTCCAGATCTACTACCTACTTTTTTTTATGTACTTTTCAAACAACCAGAGACGAGTTTAACCGGGTAGAAGTGGTAGTAGTGGTAGTGGTTGTGTTGTTTGGAGCACATGCAGCAGCACAACTCCTCACAACATAAAAAAGGAGAGAGACCCTTTTCATTTCTGCTCGGTACACACACAGCAGACAGCCCAAAATAAAAAAATAGAGGAGAAAGAAGAAAAAACACTTTCTACTTCTTCTCAGCACCACACACAAACACACACACACGAGAGAGAGCACATATTTAATCTAGTAAACTAGAAAATCTTATGAGCTTATGATGAGTAAATACACAAAACACAAATAATAAAATTCTCTCTCTCTCTCTCTCTTTACCAAAGCACACACACACACACATATCCACACCGCATATTTGTTAAATAATATATGCCTTCCAGCTCCTCTCAAGACTGGAAAAAATGGGAATTCTTTGCACAAAGTACTAATAAGAAAAGCTTTACACACACTCACAATAGCACAATCAACAGACTTGCAAAAAGTCATCCAAGTAATAATATATACTACGTTTGTTATGGGCTATATGTATAAATGTATGCATAAAAAATACTCACATGGGTTACTACGATGTGTACTGCCATGGCCGTGAGAAAACAATAATTGTAAATGTGAGAGAACAAAAGCTAACGCGAGTTTTGATGAAACAAAATAATAGAATTGTATACACATCATGCCCACATTTTATGCTCAAACACACACAACTTTTTTTTATAAAACAAAAAAAAATGTTCATACACAAATGTCGATGATGATAAGAGAAAATCGTATTATTTTTTTCACTTGAATGGAAAAGTGAAATTTTGCACCACTTGACTTGACTCCCTATCCATTTTCCCTTTTCAGTTGTTGTATATGTGTCCTCTCAATCTTCTTTTTTTTACGAATGCAAAAAATATATCTTTCTTGACCTTTAACTCTATGTATATAGTGAAATAATACATAAATAAAACTATTTATTTGATATTTTTTGCATTTATTTTGTAAAAAAAAGATTGAAGAATTCTTTAAACAAGCGATATATTATTTTGTGTGTGTGTGTGGTAGTGTCAAGTAACTATTTGCTATGTAACTCGTTTTAGTTCACTTTTCACACAACATTCCTGGATATAACTCGAGGGGAAAAAATGAACCTTTGAAAGAATTTCACGGAGGAGAAAAATAGATCTAAAGGAAAATCCAATAAGCATTTATAAAATGGTAAATAAACCTACATTTTATTTTATTATTGCATCTCAATCCTTTTTTTGTAGAATAACGAATCAAATGGCATTTTGGAGCTCCACTTCTACTTCTCCTTGCTCACGGAACGAAGCAATCACACATAAAAAGCTGTCCCACAGCCAGTCATCAGACCACCACCACACGTACAACATGCTCGCCCCCACACAAAAGACACTCAAACACACTCAAATAACCTTCGATTTTGTCAATAAATTCTGAATAACAAAATTGTACTGGAATTCATATAAATATATACCCACATAATCCATGCATGTAAATACATTCGCAGCATTTTATATACAGTTAAAAAAAATTTTTTGTCCCATATCACTTTAAGTTGTCTAAGAAGGTAATATAGATAGGAATAGTACCCAATAAACTAAACTTTTACTCTATTTTTTTCTACCAGCCAATTCCCATTTCATCTCTGGTATTTTCCTCTTTTCTTCTTCTTTTCCGTTGTGAAAATCGACTGTATACCCTCAAGTTCCCATTTTTATTTTTGTATAAAAAAGGTAGCTCTCTATTTATAGCTGTTAGTTCCCAGTAGTTCCCACCATTAAAAACTAGCTGTAGGCATGTAGAAGCTATCAATAAGCTTGATAAACTGAAATTCATTTGAAGGCGCATATCCATACATATATTCCCTTTTGCAAGGAGGGTCCTAAATAATTAGCTTCATAAAACCCTACGGACTCTTTTAGGGCAAGTCTTTTTTTTTATACTTTTGCTGATGCCAATTTGTAAAAAAAATTCCCAAGAAAAAAATCTCTTTTCAAACAGTTCTGCTACTGCTACAGCACACAATGCGTAGTAGAACGTCACAGCAGCAGCACCAGCAGCCTCTTCTCTATCCATGATGATCATATATAGGCACTATTTTTTTTGCAAAATACGGGAGAAAACCGGGATGGGATCTATGCAGAAATGGAGTTGCTGCTGCTTCTGCTGCTGCTACCGATATATTTTTGCCAATCTAGCCATGCATATAGCCTGTTACTACTTTAAGTCCCTTTGAAAGACTTTTTTCTAACCACCAGAGTCTTCCTGTCGTCGGCCTCCTCTTATATTTATGATAGAGCTAATAATATCGGCGGCCTTCTCAACAGCTACAAAAAAATTTCTTCTTGTTCATCTGCTCCGCAGAGACTATGATATTATTATGAGTTTTTTGCTTGCTTCCCTGTACCTACTACACCTTAACACCATTAAACATACAACAAAAGCTTGAAAGAGAAAAAAAAGTTATTGCATTTTTTAGCCCTCAATTTAAAAGCTAAAAGCATATTATGCTGCTGCTGCATATTATGTAGGTATTATTATTTCATACAACTTTTACATGTATTACTTCGCCCTAGTATATGTATTTAATACATGTACATATTACATTGAGCATAGTAGTAATAATCTGTTTAAAACAAAACTCTGTGAAATAATCGCATTTTTTTTAAAAGTAACTTGAAACTATTAAAGTATATGAGTTTCCAGCTGAAACTACACATACAACTATAATCTCCTTACAATCTTCTTTGAACTAAATAAAGATGGAATCTTATTCTTTCTTATTTTTGCCCTTTCCTTCTTTTTTTTTGCTTTTGTTCCCATGGCTTTTTATGACATGACAAGTTTTTTTCTTCATTTATTCAAAAATGTAGTTAGTACATATAACTTTTTATTGTAGTTAAGTGTATATGTCCCCTTTAATGTATAGAAAAGTCTATAATATATTTTTCTCTTGAAATTTTTTTTTGTCATTTTACTAACATTAGCATGATACACCAGTCTAAAATGATGAAAAGTCTAGCTTTTAACTACTTTAAAATAGAAAGCTTTAGACACACAAGAAAAATGTGGAAGAAGGAGAAGCTCTTACCAAAAAAAAAATCTTAGGTAGCTTAGTAGTATGTTTTTTTGGCAAGATGAAATATTATGTGCCCTTTTTACAAAGGAATGTGAAGCATGCGGATTGCTCCACTCCACACTACACTACTCACACACACACTAATTCCATGTTACGTCCGACAACGACTCTCACACAAAAAAACATATGGCTACCGGTCACACCGAATTAAATTCCAAAGAGACAGGAATCGAGTGAAAGTAGGAGAATGAGTGAATGAATAAAAAGCTATACAAAAAGTAGAGAGAAAGCATAGCAAAAAATCTCACAACTTATGTATAGGTATATATATATTATGTAACATACACACAACTTTTTTCCTCTCCTCTACTCCACGTACAGTTTTATTTGCGATTCGGTTGTGGAGTGGTATATATGCTTGCATGTATACATGCATGCATGACAGTGAAAGTACTGAGGCATAAAGGAGAAATGACTCTATATACTTTGCTTTCTCTTTCTGGATGTCTAGCACCGAGCATTCATGATCATAGAAGCATAAATGAAATCGCACTACCTAAAAACCCTAAAAACTACTACAACTTGTTCAACAATTTTTTTTCTTGTATAAAAATATTTAGAAAAAAATACATAAGAGCAGCAGCAGCAGCAGCAGCAGAGAGGGTGGTGGTGGTGTCGCAATAAATAAAAACGGATCTGGTAAACAACTTGAAAAGTTTAGGAATAAAAAAATGAGAGAGAGAGATGTGCATCACCTTATGCTGCCAACATCGCCACCACTAGTGACACTATATTGCACTGCTTTCATCACCACCCATTTGCCCGTAACAACTAAAACTTGTGTTTTTTAAATCTTATACACACGCACATATGTAGAGGCTTGTACTTGTACTCGTCGTGAAAGATGAGGGAGGATAAAGCGGGGGAAGATATATAGTACAGAAATAATTATAGAAAATACAGACATTTTTTTGTACTTTGGCTATATAATATCGTGCTATTCAATAGCATAAATAATATTTTAAAAAAAGTGTGATCTTCCATATGCCTAATTTCTCAGCATCTTTATTTTATTTCAGTTGTAGAAGAAGAAGAAGCAGCAGCAGTTGTAAAATATAAAATAAATGGTTGTTGTAAAAACATGCCGCCACCATGTATCCATTCAATTACAATAGAAAAAACGATAATATAAAATCGCCGTAAAAAAGAGCTGGTGCGGTGCTGCGGATGATGATAATGATAATGCAACTCATGCTGTTGATGACTTTCTTTCCGAGAAGATTCTTCTTCTTCATTTTTTAAAAAGCCTTACACAAATATTATGTCATTTTTTATAATATACGGAAGCTGTACTATATTTAAGCTTTTCTACTCAGAAAAAATTGAGTGATGACCTACTAAACAATAAGCCAAGTCTGTTAACAACAATAATTAAAAGGATTTTCTTTCTAAACTAACTTTTAATAAGCTCCTATAAAATGCTCACTTAATTCGGAAATTTACTGTCTTTTCCTTGTCTTCTTATTGTTTGGAATACGAAGAAAAAAATATATATACGGTAATAAAAAAGGATTTAAGTTTTTTTACAGATTCATGCATCTGGCTCTATTTACGTCCATACTACTTTATCTTCTAGTTGAAATGAAAGACATTATATATCATCTTCATCTTCTTCTGGCTCAACATGATGATAAAATCTTGGACAATTTCCATTTTTTCAAGCACATGAAAACACATAATGGATGCTTGTGCTGCAATATTTTAAGTTGAGCAATTTTGAAAAAGAAAATTCTTTTCCTTTTTTTACAAAAAACCCATCTCATCTAATGCAACTTACAACCCATATTTTTTCAACGTCCTCATCCAAAAGTTTTTGGATTTTCTTTCAATGTCCTTGTCTTTACTTGACAAAAAAAAGTTGTGTATAGAGTACTAACCTATTACTATTCTTGTCTCCCTTTGGAATACTTTTTTTTGCAATCAGCATTGTATTGGTTTGGTGTGTATTTTTTGTTCAAAAGCTAAAATAAAGTTTTTTTTAGCTTGTTTTTTAAATTTCCCCTCATTTGAGGATATATAAAAGTGAATCCTCATGAAAATAAGCAGGTAGTTTACCTTGTCCTCGTCGGCAGTAAGTTTTTTTCTTTCTTGTCTACTGCTGTAGTACTGAGATCTCTTTTATTCTTCTCTAACTACAAAATTATACAATAGTTCTCCTTCTGCTTAGAATCTCAAATGACCCCGGAGGAGGAAGAATAGTGATTTCACAAACAAAATAACAACATTCAAAAATATATATATTCTCTCTCTCTCTCTGCAAAACTACTATCCACTTGTGCAGACAAACAACAAGTATTCATTCCTCTGCTGCATCAGCAGCACCATAGAATAACAAACAGCTCATATAAAAAACAACCTTCTCTTTTTTGGATGCTGTTTTGTTGTACTCGTTTCGCTACTTATATCTCTCGGGGAAAACAGTAAAAGAAAGATGTGTGCTATTTAACTATGTACCTAGGTTAGTATTCTTCTTTTTTTACTTGATTCTCTCTCTCTCTCTCTCTCTCTCTTGCTATATATTACAATGCGTACTTTTCACTCATTGAACAGAACAAAGAATAAAGATGAAAAGTAAAACTTTTTTAAATCAAGTTTTACATATACACACACACTATCTATCTACTACTGCATTATAGGTATATATTATGATATTTGTGTATACTTCACCAAAGTAAAACATTTTTTTTATCTATCCATATTAAATTTAGGGGATGAACAGTTTTGATCAACTATAGAGAACTCCGTCCCTTGAAGCTTTTTTTTAGGAAAAAGAGACGAAAAAAAGTAAGGCAATTCAATTCAAACTTTTACTTCTTTTTTCTCTACACCGCTCCTTTTTGCTTTATTACTGAAAAAATCATATTTTCTTTATTTTATTTCCTTTCAATTTTGAAAAAAAACTTTCCACCGCTGACACTGCATTATGCTTTTTTGTCATTTCATAATATATACGTCATCATATTCTTAGCAGAATTTAATACCGTATTTTCTTCATTGAAAGCAGGGGTTTTATTGGAGGAAATGCAAAGTGTTTTCGAAAAACGTGTTTTGTTTTGCATTAATTAAAGCAAGCATTATTTTTTGATCAAGTAAAATGCCGGTTTTATAAAAAATTGAAAATTTTTGAACTAACATAGCAGTAGATTTCATAAAAGCATCGTTCGAAAAGGTGATATATCATGCAAATATACAAAAAAAGCATTTATAACGAAACGTAGGAGGAGCTGTTGTGTATTACAATTTCAGAATATACATTCAACATTGCCTGTTAAATATAAGCTCATGATTCATTACGTGTCATGTTAAGAAGATTTTATGAAGTGATGATGAGAGGTTTTGTGCGCTGATATTGACTGATTATGTGTGAGAAAGTAGTACAAAAAAAACTTGTGTGACATTACGACCTTTGAACATCCTTGGGGAAAAAATATATAAAAAGCCAACTTTTACTTGAGCTCCGCGAATCTTTTATTTTCTGAACTCGAAGTCTTGGTAAAAATAAATAAATTTTTCAACCTCCACTCCAAACAACCACAAAAGTCTTGTGTATATCTATATGATTATATAGATAACTTTTCTTTCCTTTTCACACAATATATTATTTTTTGTCCAGAGCTATACATGGAAAAATCTTTTGCACACAATTTTTCAAAGGAGAAACGATGAAGAGGGAATTGATCGTTGAGTTGACTTGATTTGACGTGACGAAGGTAAAGAAAAAGCTATAAAAAAAGAAAGATATACATTCAAGTGATGTGAGTATATTATGTGATGAGATGATGAGGAGGATGCTTTCATTTATCATCTCATCAAGAAGGTTGATTCATGCAATACATAATCCAATAATCATCTCTCCTCCTTCTCTTCATAAAAATAAATCAGCCTTTATTTAGTAATTCTGTCTCTTTTGGTGAAAATGGACTTTTTTGTATGATCCCAAAAAACTACATCTGTGCTGCAAGCCATGCTTCAAGGAGAGAAAATGTTTTGGTGATGTTCATTAGAGAACAACAACATGCCATTTTACGAAAAAAAGCAATATATAGTGCAAAAAGTAAATATATGTATAATATAAGGTTGTATTTGTTGTGAATTTTTTTGTGAGTTTTTTTTTTGTATTTCATTGAGTCAAGAGGAAATAATAAGTGAGTCAAGCGAGATATTTATTTTAGCGCTTTTGTAAACGTCCATGACCCCGTTTACTTCACTTCATCTAAACAAACCTCAAAATAAAACCACACGAACGAAATCTTTTTTTTCTAGATAAAATAGAGATACAAAAGTTAGATATGATCTGTAAAAACAGGAATGATTCGACACAAAAACTGTTTTTCCTCTTCTTTCTTTCCCTGCTTTTCTGTGAAATAATTACCGGATGTACATAGTCTGTTATTCAAGAAGTAAAAAGTTTTCAATTATTCACATGCTGAATTTTCTGAGCTACTACTTTTATTGTGCTACAAGCTTTGTGCGATCTGCTACACATCATGCGCTAAAATTTCAGAAAAAAATCATACTAGTGGCGTTCAGCCTTTTCAAATAATTATTATTATTGTTTTGAGTTACTACACTATTGCCTAATGCCATCTTTCATTGAGAGTTTACCAAAAGCGGTGGATAAAAACGTGTTTTAACCTTATCTTGAGCGTATTTAGCCTCTCATAACTCACTCCACTCATCATATTATCCCACAAAGGGAGGGGAAAATTGGACATGGAGAGTGAAAATCAGTCTAAGCCTACTTATGTCTGGTGGTGGTGGTGGTAGCGTTGATGTACATACTTTTTATATTTATTACAACAACTATAATAATATGTTGTCTAGTTGTCGCACAAAGCTGACGTAGAGTAAACAGAGCGAGAGAGATTGTAATCATGATGGTGATGATCATCATAATAATAATGCGCATACGAGTGAACATGGCATATGAGAAGGCTAACAGCTTAAACAGAGTTGAGCTGTGAGCATGATACTTTCTCCAATTTTCTCCTCTACATGACGTCCCCTTTTTTAAAGTAAATACATAAAAAGTGGAGTAGTAGTAAAAGAAGGAGCACACAGGAATTTTCTCTCTCTTGTCGCGCTAAGCTGCCCCTCAGCTCTTGTAACAGATTTGAATAACTGTTCGTATATAAATCCCCATAAGGCTGGAGGTTGACTGCTGTCATATTCGTGTTCACAGCGACTAGACCAATTTGGACCTTCTGGGGTTCAATAGTGGAGATCACGCACGGCAGGACGGACGGACAGGCAGACATTCAGAAGGATCTCAAGATCTATTCTACGAAACGAATAGTTAATAACAATGTTTAAACAAGCTTTAAGAGCACATTTCTTGGAGAATATTTGGCGCAACGTGTGTAAACTATTACACTGGCAGTGTAACACTGCTACCTCCATTACAATGGCCGCCTCCATTCATTAAATACATATTCTTCATTCATGACATTATACCCTTCTTTTGCCATTCCCCGCCATCATCGCATTACAATTAAGTGTTTTTTCTGCGAGTTTTGTCAACAAACTTGCATGAAACAGGAGAGAAAACTTTTTTCCTCTTATGTACTCTCAAATTCTACTGCACCACCGTTTTAGTTCGAATATCAAGTGCATATGTAATAGTATGAGCAGGATGACACCAAAATAAGCACAGATTATTAATCATCATGCTACTACTATTCTGATTTAATATAAAAAAAATAAAGTAAAGGGGTACAAGGTCTATGGATCTCATTTCCTCCGCAGCACACCAGAAAGACTTGCCGTTGTTGTCAGTAGTAGAATGGTATATCTACCTATTATTTATCTTGTTAGGTTGTTGAGAACAGAAAACGACATATACATAAGCAATAAATTAGCAGTAGTAGCAGTAGTATGGGAGGTGTTTGTCTTGAGCTTACAACAAGTAATTGGATCCTGGGACTACTAACAAGAAGAGTAAAGGGATTCCCAGCGGAAGCAACTGCCTTAAGCATGCTCACCTATATACATAAATCGTAAATTTTAATATGCTAGCAATGCAGGTTATACACTTACCTACCCAAATGTTATATAATGTGTGTGCTCTCATAATGTGCAGCAATAATAATAATAATAATACAAAAAAACATCCATTCATGCACTTCAATGACAATGAATAATGAACGCGTGAAGAAGGAGGAGAGGAGCACATGGGCCTCTGCGATAAGGCGATGCATTGTGCACAAAAATCAGTTAGCAAGCACGTACGTTTATAGTCCTTATCAAAAAAATGTTCCTGGATTTTGTTGGGTCGACTTTAATCCCCCCTTCCTCCTCACGTTATATATACATACATACGTACTAGATATACACACACGGAGAAATAGATGAGATTTGGACAGTGATACAAAACACAATGTAAAGTTTACCTACTTGCTATTGTTTTTGGGTCTTCCCAAGTAAGTACTCTCGTTTAGTTTTACTCAGTCATTCATTATTATTATTATTTGGTTTAAAAATTGGATTGTGCAAGCTAAAATACGTTGGCACAGGATATTTGGTTTGACAAATTTTATACATTGAAATGAACTTTAGCCCCAGCTATGATGCACTTATACGTGTTCCATCTTTCCAGCATAGCAGCAGCATACAAATAACTCGCCTGCTGCTTTGTATAAAACCAATACAGAAGAAAAGGCAGGGAAAAAAGAAGATATTATGAGAGATTGGATAAATGATATTTTATGGAGAGCTTGCGTCACATATGTTATTTTGCAACTTGTGACACAGATGGCTATAAATTTAGCTGTTATATTATATATGCATTATGCATCCCATGCAGAATTTATAATGCGTATGCACATATTACTTGAGACTACCTATTCAAAAAAAAAAGATGAGAAAGAGAAAGGATTCAATTTTGGCAGCAAACTACTCTACATATTTATATAGTTATTGTTGTTCGATTAGATTCCAAGTAAAATAAAAGTTAAAAAATTATGCTCGCGTTCAATCTAATGATGTTATTATTCTTATCAAATTTCATTACTACATCGACATATTGGGTCGGATAGAGAATACAAAATAGCTCAACGTTTATTTTGTGTGTTCCCTGCAGCCTATATATTTATGTGTGCCAGCAAAGGACCAAGACCAAACATAATAATAATATGGTAACTTTTGGTATTCAAGTCAAGTAACACCCGAGCGCAGAGAGAATCAAAAGTCAAGAGAGTTTATCTAGGTCCATGTATTTTTTGCTATATACTATGCTTGGTCGTTATATTGCAATAGGAAGTTTTGTGTCAAATGTTCCGACTCTCCAGGTCGTCGTCGTCGTTGGCGTCTAGTAATTTTATTCCCTCGCGTGAATAATATAATGTTTACATATAAAACTGACAGAAACATGTATAAAAACTCATATAATTATTTTTCTTGCTAAGTTAGTTAAACGCTAAAACTATATTATATTCATAAAGTGTACACACACTAGTAGTAGTAATAGTTGTAGTAGTAATAGTGATGGGGTAAACGAGTAGTGTGTGCTTTCATTCATCCCTTCAGGCTTGGCAACATATCACTGTCACTGTCATCATCATCCTCACTTGGTGAACAACGGAGGATGGATCGTCGTTGTCTGTTCTCTTCTTATGAGTTTACAAATGCGAGAGAAAGAGTTGTTATCATTCATCAAACACTTGCATCAATTTTTTTTGCCGAAATCCTTGACACGTACACACACACACATACACACAGCATGTCTTTATGCATATAATGTGTATGCATGTGTGTTTAGTTTGCGCAATGAATATTTGATGATTTTTCAGTCTTCTTAGTTTCAAACAACACTTTCCAAGTGCAGGTTTTTTTGGCAGCACTTACTACACTACAAAGCAAAAAGCGGCATGGCACAAAACTTTACAGTGTTTCAAGTTTTATTTTTTTGAGAAGCACAAGCAAAAATATATAAAGAAAGTCATATCATTTTTCTTCATACCCTGTCCGGATCTTGAGCGCTGTTCCCAGAACCGTAGGATGTCTCCGAGGCTCTGTCATTAATGTCAAAGCACTCATCCGCGGATCCTATTTCCTCCATATCTCTGTGTCGAAGGACAAGCAAGAAGAAGAGAACACAAAACAAATATTATATTTTGAAGATTCAAGAGATCAAAGGGTATAATGTCAAGTCAAAGATAAATAAAATCAAGTCTCTCTTCTTCTTTATCTTCTCTCTTGCACGAGAGAAGAAGAAGACGAGTGTAGTATTATAATTTGCAGTAGTACATGAACTGTAATATATTGGATCATTCTTATTCGATTTTACCTGCTCGACCTATGACTACCGGACTCTGATTTGGATGGACTTCGTGGAGCATTAAGGCGCAATGCATTATTGAAATAAGTCTCCTGGATAACTTCCCTGAGTTTCTTTACCCACAGTCTTTTGATATCAGGTGTAGCAGCCTACAAAAAAGCACAGACGATGAGAAAAAATAAATAATAATAATAATAACTCAGGTATGCTCGTAAGATGAGCTTAAAATTGTACGTGGCTAGAATATATATTTTTTTTTATGTGGTCAATCTCTAAAAGTCTATAATATTGCCATAACTTACTTTAATAACAATTCTGTAATCTGATACTGGAGATCTACCCGTCCAAACTGCAAACTTGCAATCGTCTCCTATCAATACACTCCGTTACTCCTAAATCCGATGTCTAAAACACACAAGTAAAAAAAAGAATACAAAGAGAAAAGTAGATTTTTACTTTAATTTAAGGATAACCATAAAAGTGTGCCTTGAGGCAACATGATTTTTGGTGAAGAAGATAAAGTAAAGAAAAAAAGAGATGAAGAAGCTGAGAACACTCACCAGATAAATAAATGCAATTTAAATATAAACAAATCTTTGCTAAACTAATCAGTGGAAAACACGTGGAATACATAACAAGATAATTTTTTCTTCTTCTTCATTATTGTAGCAGTTTTTTTTCCTTAGATTTCCCTACCTTGATTTCACCTTGGCCTTCATCACAGTACGATTGTAAATCTTTCAGCAGAAGCTGATACTTAGTAATTCTCTGGACGGGTTTAATGAGATAAGCTGCGATAGGATGATCAAGGCTATTCGCATTCTGAACACGATCAAAGAAACTGCCCGCATTTTGGAACACCATCGTATTTGACTCCTCCTTGTTCTTGCAGTAGAGCACGTACATGTCAAACTTGTGAGCCTGTCGTGTACAGTCAAAAAATAAAAGTCAAATATACATATAAATATTTCACTCCCATTTATATTACAGGAAGTGGAATGGCTCACTGGAAGTGAAGCATATTTAAATGAAAAGGATCTAGAATTGTTGCTGTTGCTGCTGCAACAACTGTAAGTCAACTTACCCACGTTACAAAACAATGACCCACATCCTCAGGAATTGTCTCGTATTTTTCCAGCTCTTTTACAAAAACTTCCTTGTGAGAAAAAGGATCTAGGATTGTTGCTGTTGCTGCTGCAACAACTGTAAGTCAACTTACCCACGTTACAAAACAATGACCCACATCCTCAGGAATTGTCTCGTATTTTTCCAGCTCTTTTACAAAAACTTCCTTGTGGAACTCGTAAATTTCTTCGATATTCCCAAATATGACTCGCTCCTTCCCCTTTATTGCCGGTGGAACCACATTTGGATTGCCCTGCATCTCCTTTAGATAATACTGTATGCATATGTTCAGGTCCTTCACGTATGAACGTTCTGTTTGTAACAGCTCGCTCATAATTAATCTATAGCAATAGAATAATAAACATTTTGTAAAAAAACAAATATATATTTATCACAGCATAAATAATTTTTACATAGCATGTCACAAAAATGTAGTTGGTTTTGATGTTGTTATTATTTACTCTCTCCGCCGTTTCCGTTTGCATTGCTCCTCACTGAGATCTTTCAGGACTTTGCCATCTTCCGAGCTAACTTTGGACTCCAAGCTGGAATCAGAGTTTCTGTCCAACGACAGTTCAGTCCTCAATTCTCCATCCTTAATTCCCAATGCACCTTCCAATTGAGTTCTAAAAAAATAATATACATGGATGAAGGAGAAAGTTTTCATATCAAGAGCACACAGACAACAACAAACAAAAAAACACGATGATAAAGAAAACAAATACCAATCAAATCGATTAGAAAACTAACCTGTATTTGTCCATTCTGCTACTAAAATCCTTATAACGATTGTCAACAGCTGCCACCCATTGTTTGATATCAGTGGCATGGACATGACCCTTCTCCACAAGGCTATCCGCCAACTGGATCAAGAGTTTGACGCGCTCTCTCGTTTCCTATACAATATATTGAAATTTTACACACAGAGAAATTAGTAAACCAACACTCATGGTGGGTTCTCAATTTAAAAAAACACACTATTGACTTGACAATGTGACAAAACATGGAATCTCTCTGGAGAAAAGAGGGAACATAAAAAAAACACAACAGCACGCAACATGACGCTTCAGCTCCGGTGCTGCTGCTCATTTTGTTTGCATACACTTACTAACTCTAACTCAGACTCAGAGAGAGAGAGAGACACACTTTCCAAAACTGTTTCAATCACATTCTCGGTTAGCATAAATCTGATTATCTCATTATTTCGATAGGCGGAGAAGCAGTATGTTGTTGTTATCTATGTGGATTATGTTACCTTCGCCGTTGCTTTGAACTCGTTGTGCTCCACAAGAAGAGCTTCCGTTTCCTCCCGACTTCTACCCACATCAGTATGCGTGGAAAGGTAGAAATCACCCGTATCATGTATCCAATCCAAGGCTTGTTTTGCAGAACTGTTTACACATGAATACACAAATTATTTTAATGATGTAAGTGCCCCTATTTTGCGTTTAATGCTTTATTCATTCAACACAACGTCTATTCTTATTCTATACACTCTGTGTATTCATCACTAAACCGCATATTATTAGTATTATCATACAAAATTATAACTCTTACCATTCAAACATGATATATTGAAGACACTGGTCTAAATGCTTCTTTTTTGTGGTCCAAAACTGCATTACTTTGTTCTCTTGTGTCAGCAGTTTGTCAAGAATTGCTATGTATAAATAAAATGATGCGCCAAAAAAAATATTCACGGTTAATGTCTAGAACACTGCGCAACGAACGGATAATAAAAGTTCTTTATAGGTGTGAGCGCGGCACACACACACACGCGTACGACACATACCTTTCACTTTAGCCTCAGGAGACGCAAGACCACCAGCTTCAAACTGGTAAGGATATGCTACCCTGTGACATATTTTCAAAAAGTTTCTAGCCGTGTGCCTAGCATGGGTGCAGGCTTTGAGAAAGGCCTCCTTCTGCTCCTGATGTTTTGTGATTAAGGTTGTGAGCAAGGCTCTCTTGTCCTGGGATCCTGGCGCTAAAGTGGGACTCGTAGGACCAGCCCCATTTTTATTATTTAAATCAGTAAGGCAATAGTCCTCCTCTCTTTTGTAGTCCTTCTCAAGACTATCCAAAACCGAGCACACCTTTTGTATCCCAAAAAATAATTCACAAGATTTAGTTTTTATTAATGCGTATTCACATACATGCAAGCATATTAGATTATCATCAAAGATAATAAGATAAATGTTCTCTCATCATCATCTGCTTCTCTCTCGCATCATCATCAATGCAAAAAAATGCACAACTCCTTACATTGTTCATCAATTGCATTTTTGCATGAAACATTTACTATATTGCATCATGATGAAGAGTAATTTATTATTGTTCAAAAAAATATATCTGCTTTTGTGTGTGTGTCTGCAAAAGATGTTCTTATTCCATTTTTTTTCTTCGTGAGATGCTTATCCTTAATATCACCACGATTCACTTCAACTTCAATTGTTCATTTTCATACTTCATACTCAAATTTAATAATTACTACATTTGCGTTTTTTTTACTAAAGACGCTCTTTTGCTTGAAGCGAAATGAATACTACAATCTACAGTACTACTTCTACTATTGTACCTGCATACACAACAGGGATTTAGATTTAACGAAGATGATTTTTTTCACAAGGATAAATTCAAAAAAAAAAATATTCAACACATCAACACCTTTTTTTGTGTCCTTATCTCACTTTACTACTATTAAAAAAACTCACAAAGAATCAGAGTCATCCTCTCTGCAGAAAAAAAATATGCGTGCGAAAAATAATATAAGCATATATTTTTGCTCATGCGTTTTTTCTTTTATATCCTACATTTCACGCATCAGGTATTTTCATTAGGATCATTTATTTAAAACAACATTTCATAAAAAAAAATTTCATAATATTTTAAACAATTTAATAGGTAGGTACTACTATATTATTTGTCTGCTAAAGCTAATATTATTATTTAAAATGCTCCATCCATCATGATCATCATGATATGATGCAATAGTCAAAATAATGAATGCCTATATTACATATTTGATAGGACCTCAATTCGCACACATGCTTAGGTATTTTGTTTTTCTATTATTATTTTAAATTTAACAAAACAAAAAATGCAATTAAAGGGTCGCTCACCTGTTCTGCAGTTTTGTAAAAATTTAAAGCATTATTGAACAATTTGTTTCTTTCATCGGCAGCTGCGACTAGTTGATGCCAACGGGTGGAAACATCATCCGATATTTTTCTAATTCCTGGACCGTCAAAATGGCTTCCTCCGATGAGAGCTTCAGCCTTTAAATTGACTTGTACCGCAAAGTTGTGAGTTTTCTAGCACATTTTAAAAAAACACAAAAGTTGTTTCACTGACTTATAAATTACAATGATTGGGGTGAAAAGTGACAATTTTTTGGTACAATTCTTCGTAACGCATGCACACATTACACATCACCGTTCTTTTTAATATTTACATACCTCCAATGCAACTTGAAACTTTTCATGTTCCTTCTTCATCTGCTCCGCTTCCGAAAGAGAACTTGGTATTGTAAAGCTGGCTGCCAACATTGTCTCGCCGTTTCGGATCCAACTTATGACCTGTAACGTTTACCATTTAAAGAAAAGCTTTAATAATTTGATGCCCAATCGTGCACACACTTTCTTAAAACCACACAATCAAATACACATTTAAATAAATATCCAATCGAATTAACCAACTTGATTAAAACCGCACTGGATATACCACAACAAGTAATGTAAAATAATAATAATAACACATTCAGAACCCAATGTAATTGGATGGCTTACGCTAATGTCCTTGGCGAACTGGCATGAAAAATCAAGCGCCCTAAATTTTCGCAGTAGCATAGGCATTATCGGACTCTAGTACTTTGATTTAATCGATTAGCACGACATGGAGTTCGTGTCACGGACAAACGTTCCTTCGTAATTTTTCTCTGGAACTTTTTACGAGAAATGTTTAAAATAAAGTTTAAAATTGTATCGTCAACAGAAACACTGATTTTTTTTAAATAATTTTTTGACATAAAACTAATTTCGCCATAAACTTCAACCGGAAGATCGGTCGTATTATTATTCGAAATATTAGACGTTAATTCATTGACTGTTTTTTACACATAGAAACCCGTTCAATGAATCCGTAGAAATTGAAAAAATCAGGATTTTTGAAGGGCAGCCTTTAAAAATTTCGTGCACAATTTTCTTTACACGACCAAAAAAAATGTAAAAGCAGATTTCATTTTTCCTCAGAAAAACCGTAATTTTCTGGTTAGCTTCATTTGTCCACAAAGAACAACAACGCAAGGAAAACGTGTGAATCTGCAAGTTCACAATAACACTGACAATGAGTACAAGTGTGTACCAGTTCTAGTTCCTCTTCATTTTTTTGAACAAAAAAACAAGGCCACACACTAACGAACAATAACGCATCGCCACATAAAAAATATATAGGCTCATCTCATCATCATCTCATCTTCATCATTAACACCATCACAAATTCTACGTAAAAAAATGCAGGGGATTTGGATCTAAGATAAATTCAAATTCAATGTAAAAATGTGTGTACGCTTGTATGCATTTAGCTAAATGCTATGCATATTAAATTATTATTATGGCGTCTTATGTAAAATCAACCCTTTACTACTGCCAATAAACTGCCAACACACACAGAACAGACATGATGCATGTATTTCAAATTCAAACTATATCATGATCATCATATATATAATACATATTATATAGTCATCTTCTTTCTTCATATTATTATTAGCACCACACAAAAAGAACACTTTTATGATCATGGTCCCAAAATCCCTGCTCTCATATCATTCAAATTGTTTTTAAGTCAAGGCAAAAGGCATATACTAAAGCTCAAGTCAGGCTTTAAATGATTGAATATTACAAGATAAGAATTTGATTATAACCAAAAAAATGTGTATCTTTCTTATGCATGTACAATGCAAGTGCAGACAAGATTAATATTTTGACAGGCTTACACAATACATACAAATATAACATGCCTTAGTTACATGAGATTGCTAGGTACACTTTGTTCACTCAATTTCCTGTACAACTTGATAGTGTGCTAAAAACAACAATCCTCTTTAACGAGGTAACTTTTAAAATGCGAGTTTTTACTAGTCGGCAGCAAACTCCCTCACTACTTGGAGTACTTGACCAATGTTTTATACCAGCACCAATAACAACACTAAACCATGACACTGACAGCATGCATATTTATGCACTAATCCCCTTTGCATTAAATTCTTAAGATTTTTCTTTCAATGTTTCATTCAAAGATTCCAGAGACTCTCTTCTTCGGTGGTATTTCAAATCAAATTGTTGGAACAGTAAAACAAAATGTAAAAAGACATTACTGCTCATGCCTGAATCTTTATTTTAGGGAGATTATACAGTTAAGATGATTGTGCACAATAATAACCACCGCTTTAATTTTAAACATTTTTAATATCCAGTAGCGCTTGCGCTTAAAATATTCAACCGAAATTCAAGCAAGCCAAGAAATGACATTCCTGTCTTTGTTTATTTATAAGATGATGTCATCAGACCAAAAACTCACACAATCAGCTTTTTTACAGCAGTAAGCAGTATCAAAGTTCAATACGCCGATTATAAGAATAGTATAGTATTTATGAAGGAATTTCCCGACAGTCAAGAAGAACAGTAAAACTTTTCCTTGACAAAGTGTGGAGCTCGACACAAATGAGTATAAAAAGTAACCGCATAAAAAATACATGTATCACACTCTTCCTTTTGCACACAGAACAAAACGTGTATTTACTGTCGGTTTTGTCTTCACTTTTAAGATCAATTTGAATTTTTTACACTTGCACTCGTTTTTCGAATAATAAAAAAGATTATCACCAAAAAATGACACTTTGCATTCAAGTCAAGCCGCCGTACAAATCGAAATAAAAAAATCTGACTCTGACTCACACAATCAGTTTTAAGATTTAAATCATGTGTTTGGTGAAGTTACTATGTTTCCTCATTGTATATAAATTTTATAAATGAGTACACACATTTTTTTCACTAATTTTAAAATAAGCTATATATCTTAAATGCCGTGTGGTTGTGTATTTTTTTTGTAAAAAAAGGAATCATGGTAGGTACTTTATTTTACACCTGATTAAATTCACCTCGAATGAACTTTATATGTGGTGAGGACTAAAGCGGCTCTGATTTACTACTGCGCTTTAATGTAAATCCCACAATTTTTGCACTGCACTGCGCACATATTTTATATTTATTGTACATGTTTATGAAGCTAAAGCTAGAGCTTTTAGCAAACTTAAGTTTGTTAAACAAAACTCTTTTTTTTTGTACACGCATGTTATCAACCACTTTATGAAGAATGGTCATCTGCCAGAAAAAACTTTCCCTTTAAAAAATATATAAAACATGATTTTTTTGTTATTACACAATAATAGCAATAATAAAAGCTCAAGTGTGTTGTAAAAAGTATATTATGTGTATATAGCACAATTATTCCTTCCACTCATGCTACTACCTTAATTTGACTCATTTATCAAGAAAATACTAGTTTTATTTTAAATGTAAAGTAAATTGTTTTTATATAATAATCCTTTTTACATCTTCATCCTATAATGCTTCTCTCTCAACAAAGGCAATACTAATACAATATGAACACATGGTAGCATCACATCACATTATTAAAAAAAAAAAAAAAATCTCTTTATATTATTAACATGTATCGCACAAGACATCATGAGATTCATATGTAAGTAATACGCGTGCGTGTGTGTTGTGGGGGTGTTATGTGTTGGGGTGGTGCGCGAGCAGTAAAAAAGAACATTTATTAAATCGTGTGTAATCAGTTGTGTAGGTATACATAATAGCAGTAGTACAAGAACATATACAGCATACATAATGCATAATTGCACACTATGTAAGATAAGTAATAGCAATAAATACTACACAAGAGTGGAAAAAGATATTGTTTCAAGTTTTAAAAAACAAAATTATGCCTAAATAGTTCTTGTGTACAACAAGCCAAGCAAAAGGGCTTCTTGCATCAGTTCAGTAGTTCAGAAAGCAAAAATGCATTTTCTTAATCTTTACTACTGAGGAATTACGAAACATATTTTTTTAAACTAGTAGTGGCCAGAATAACATTGAATGCATATTATTATTATTATTATACTTGCGCGTCTATTTACACATGAAATGTTATATTATATCTCGGTACTAAAAATGTCACAAGGTGACACACAGAAGGCTATACATTGTAATAATTATTGTAATATGATATGCATATTTAAAAGAAATGCATAGTATTTCTCATAATATTATATATATTTTTATCAAGAAAAAAAAACACGTTTTGTTTGAAATTTTGAATTTCTTCTGCAAAGATTTTTCAGATGAATCTCATTTAAACCAGTGTGGGTGCTGCAATCTGTTTTTCTGGTATAGCAGCAACATAACTCTTTGTTGTAATATATGTAATCATTTTAGTGTAAAACCTCAACTCAACATCAATCCTTTTTTACATACATTCTTTCAAGCATTTATCTCAATCTTGTGGTTATCTCAAGTTTTATGCTTTGTTTGTATGCTTGAAAACGATACTGGTGCTGGTGCTGGGCATCCTGTACTATTGTTTGAGAAGAAAAGCGCTTCTCTTGTTCCATGCAAATCACAATCAGAAACCCTCAACTTTATATTCTCTGTTTTGTTTGCTTGCTGCTGCTGCTGCTGCTGACTGAATGAATATTATTATGATGATGATGATGGGTGCTTTACATTTTGCATGGCATGTTTGGCATAACAAACAACACCGCAAGAAAAAGTGTGGTGGTGGTGATGATGACTGATGATGAGGGGATGGCACAATAAGAGGAGTCAGTCAAAATCATCAAGATTCATCTGGCAAGATGTACTTAATAATTGTGGGAAACGGAAGAGTAGCCACCAGAGTGAGAAGAAGAAAAAAACAGACAGAGGCAAAGGCAAATGAGCACATTTGTATTATTGCATTACATTATTATATGTATTGTATTTTTTTTACTATGCTGTCGTAAGAGAAAAAACGTGATGATGATGATGGTCGCGTACAATTATGAAAGTTGTACATTATTTTTTGTACACATACTGTGTTTTTTATTATTATTTCATTTTCAGTGAGAGCTGCTGTTACACTGCTACCGGTTTAAAAAAAAGTACTATAAAAACAAAACATTATATTATTATTACGAATTTAAATACGCACACAAAATATGTGAAATGTAGGCGGTTTTTATAGCTTCTGCTATTACGTATTTGTATAAGTTGGCAAAGTGAAAATGGGAGTTTGAAGAATAATATAATATCGCATGAGCAGTCATCATATCATATAGACGTGACGTTATGGGATAATGGGTTTGTTGGAGAAGAACAAGGAACGACGACGACGGGTACACTCAGAAAACTGTACATCATCAGAAAACTACATGCATGCTACTTTTTTGCATTAAGATATAATTAATGTGGATGATTAGCAGAGAGAAGTATTAAAAACTTGCACTGAGGATAATTAACAGGCACCATGATAAATGGTTATTACCACTACAAAGACAAATATAAAAGTATGTATGCGTGCTATATCCTCCTTCTCCTCCCATCTCCCACTCCTATTACATTTTTTTGCGTTGTTATTGTAAGAATTAATTACTTTATTTGAAAAACTATTCAGTTATTATAGCACACAATAACAAACGTTGAAAAATTTGATTGTTTTTTTTCAAAGTAAAAATTATTAGGCACCTATGCATGATTTATTGTTGCTATTATACACAAAAAAAATGTAAATACACTTGACGTTGGGTTCTGAATGTGTTTTTTTTTACAAAAAATATATATCTTGCAAAACTTTATGTTTTATTATTATGATTATGAGTGTAAACAATGACGGCTGTAAATAAACAAAGGAAAAGATGAGAAAAAAAGTTGTTTGTTTTTTATTTCTTACCTGACTAGCTTCGTTTTGGAGCTGGAGAAGCTGGATGATTTGCTGGAGCCGGACTCTTTTGAGCTCTGCAACTTCCCCACAGTCCAACTCCTTCTCATTGACGTACTCAATGAGAACTTGTACTCTGGTCTGGGCACTTATTTGACTACTGGCCATTACACTGATTCCAGACCTTTCAAACATCTACACAATAACAAGGAGAAGAAAAAGTACATTATTATGTATACATACAAACATTTTGACTTTTCTTTTGGTCATTCACTACGAAAAAACAAATTGCATTACACTTTTAACACTGTACAACAACAGCAACATTGACATGCATAAATTGTGCTACAATAATCCCATCAACAGTTTACATGTGAGCAACGAAAAAGAAAGGGAAAACAGCGCTATAATAATAATAAAATCTCAGCCTTTTCGTTGTTATCCACCTGCACCTTCCTCTCTGTTCTACTTCAAATGCATATATACGCTTTAGCAAAAACTAACAAAAATATTTTTTTGTATGTTTATAGGAATATGTGTGGTACGTGATGTACGAGCTAAGTATTACTCTGAAGCAATAACTAAAGAAGGAAAAAAAGAAGGAAGTTTCCTTCTTTCTTTTATTTAAAAAAAATTGGATTTTCTTGGACGAGGAGGTGCTATTTTCTGCACGTAATAAACACGTATGTACATTACATACATAAATATTGCATGCATGTACAGTGTGTACACGCTGCACTCGGGTTGTGTAATATTCTTCAGAGTTGAAAATTTTCTTTTATCGGGGCAAGCAACCCGGAGGAAAGGATACTGATACTGCAGCAGGACTATTTTTGTTGAGTAAATCGTAGATATTTTTCAGTGTTAATAAATAATATTCTATTGAGCACGATTTTTATTTTCGTTTTCTGTTGTTGTTGTTGTTGTGATGATTCTTACCTGATACAATTCTTGACCTCTTTGAAGAACTTGGTAGACAGAATTCTGGACTCTGGAAACACTATCATTGTGAACGCGGAGAACTTGCTCGTAGTGGGCTAGGCTTTCGGTGATTTCTCTGCCTGGATCTTCCATCTGCAACTTTTCGATCCAGTGATCTAGCTGAGACGAAATCTGTGCAAAATATATACAAACAAAAGTGTTTACAGTTTTTTTAAGAAAAAAAGGTTCATTTTTTATTACCGAGAGGGTACAATCGTCTCTCAAATAATATTTTTTATTTGCAAATGGGCTAAATTTTTTATGGCCGGCATTCACATGCATACCTCCAAAGCATCCCTTTCAAAAAGGCGAAGTTGAAGACAGAGATCTAATTTAAGTTTTCTTGACTCCCAGAGTTCCTCAAGCTCGTTACGCTGACGCTCCAAGGTGCGGAGCGCAGCTTCCAAGGCTTCAAATGATCCTGTATTGTCAGTTTCCATTGTCAGGCCACTGGAACTATACAAACAGGCAGAAAGAGAATTCCATTTATACACAAAAACTCTCATTAAAACCGTTGTAATTGCAAATATAATTTTTTGGTGTGGAAAGTGTTTTTTAATCATTTTTCTAATTACCTGAGTTCCTCTAAAAGTCTTCGACCTTCAGTGACAGTGCCAATCAAAAGTTGCAAAACTGTTTCTCGATGTTGCTCCAACTGCTCAATATTACGCTGCGTTGCTTCAACGCTCTCCGGTGCCTCATCCACATTTGACTCGCTCCGAAACTTTTCCACCCATCCCTCAATCTGCAAATCAAAAAATAAAATAAATCAAATAATTGAGAAAAAACTTTGTTTAAACAAACTCATACACACAACACACATACCTTTCTTTTCACACTTTTATCATCATCATTATTATTATTTCTACTACTACGCAGTCATGTACATATTTTAACGTGTAGGTAGAAAAAAATATGTATATCAACGACATTCTTCCACTGATCATTTTTACAGATACCGGGTATATGAGATTATGAGAGGAAAAAGTCAAAAACCTACATAAACCAACTTCCATAATATATGCAATACAAGTTATCATAAGCATTTGTGTGCACACACATCTTGGTCTTGTGGGAAAAAATTCAACAACTTCCTGCATATTAGATATCCATGTTTGATATTAGTCCGGTTTTTTTCTTCATAATATCATTATTTCTCTCCGCTAATAATTCAATTTCATAATAATAATAAATGATTTTGCACTGTTTAACAGCAGCATTTTTCAATCCAACAACCCATTGTACCCATGTACCCATCAACAGTAGCTTTTTTGAAGTAAAAGCGAAAAAAACTAATTATCTTTCTATATACCTACATACATACCTATCCATTCCACACGTCCTATTACATGGTTTTATAATTGTATTTTATTATTACTTTGTATCAATTAACATGAGATTATTATTTGACAAGCTGAGAATTTTAGTAAAAAGTTACATGCTTTTCACTTGTTTCACTCTCTCAAGTTTATTTCTGGATATGACCTTTCTTTTCTTCAATGCATCATATTTTCCACCAAAGAACTCATTCACAGTTAACAGACATGTCTTTCAGACATCCCTCTTGTTGTTGTAAAAGTAAATGCCAAACTACTGCAGACACATATTCTATCTACCTATGTCGTCATCCTCATTTTTCGTCTTGTCATGCATCACATTTTACTACGCTGCTCCTTGTGTGTCCTCCTCACAAATTTTTTTTTTTCGCCAGCTCTAAAAAAAGAGCTAATACGTAGTGTATATGCACACCTTTACATTTTATTCACAAAGTCAATCGAAAATTTAATAATAAAAATATATGTACTTATCACATAAGCCGTATAATATGCTAATATCTTTGTAATAAGCTGTATGTGTATTAGTAGAGACGAAGAAGAAAAAAAGATCTTTGAACCACCACCTGGGCTCCTTTTTTTTCTCCCATGACATTTCCAAAATGTCAGTTGTCTTTTTATTACTGTTATTATAGCGTGCATAAAACTTTGATGATGCTAATGTGAGGGGAAAATAACCTATCATCTCGTATTACGTTACAAAAACATGTATAATAATAATATTTATAGGTACATATTTAAGCACACAATATAATATATAGCATAATAATAATAATAACTAAGCCAAATCATATTTTTTTAAATGTTGATAGAAAAGTTACAACAATGCCATCGCATAATAATGAAGGGTTATTTTGCCTTCATTGCTATATATGGAGTGCAACATTATTAATAATCTGGGTCATTCTGCTGCAAAACCGCTTTGTGGATACTACTCCACAGCAGTAGAATATTATGTAGTAAGTAAGTATGATGTAAGTAGGCTTCATAGTTCACGACGACTTGCTCCTTTGCAATTTTTTTTTGCTACTTGCTATACTATATCCTAAGGAAAAGGGGAATATACAATAAGCTAATTGAACGCGACTAATGATTTTTCATTTATTCTCAAGTCAGCTACATTATATGAGAGTTCACGAATATACCTATTAAGAAGTCATTACTTCATTATCTGTACAAAAATTATATGCGCTACTGAAGCGATTCAAATCTCTCTTAAAATTCCTCCACTTATATTTATATGTCATATGACAAGTTGCTCTGATTTTCCAATCATTTAAATGATAAATGACACAAGGTATCCATGAAAAAAAGGATTTGGGTATTTTGTATTTATTGTTTTTTTTAATTATCATCATCATTTTGTTCGTTATACAACGCCACCTACCTATGTAAATCGCACAAATAAAACCATAATATAATGTTACAAAGTCTCAAAGTCATATATCCAATTAATATTCAAGAGTATGTACACGCCCGTTTTAAAAAAAAAGCGCAGCTAGTTTTCATACACAAAAACAAAACGGGGTGCTCACTCATTCACTAACACAAAAAGAAACAGGATGACGACCAAAGAAGAAAACATTTTCAAACTGATAAACGGGATCTCAACTTGCGTCTAAATCGTTCCTCCCACTGGGAAACCTTTTTTTTTGTGTGTGTATGCATTTCCCCCCTATTTTTTCTTCATCAACTTTTCTTCTTCTTCTTCTTCTTCTTCCTTGTGCGTATCTCACTCAACTCTTGACTTCATTGGAAAAAATATCGACGCTACTAACGAGCGGATGAAATACCTAAGATGAGTAAGTCAACCTATGTGTCTGCTTGTGTGTATCTTCTTGTTCTCTTGTCTGAGTAAATATTGGAACAGACTGCTGAAGAGATTTTTTTTTTAACTTTCTCAAGAATTTTTTAACTCTTCTTCTTCTTTTTCTCTATTTTTTTTATTTGTTGACATCCTTATGTATATAGAAACATACAGATATAGCAAGTAAATAAATATCCATTGCATGTGTTCCTTCTTGTTTGCATTTATTTTATATTTTTCTCAAATAAAACCGTTACACGATTATCATCATCTCCATATTATCAAATTATCATCACATCACCAACCACTATATACCCGAATACCTATATTTGCCATGCGCCATCACAGCAACGTGCTTTTTGATGCCAAAAAAATTTATCTGCTTATACTTATTTTTTCTTTTCATTTTGCATGGATCAGATCACATCATCAATGAAAATCAAATGATATGCCATGTTAACTCCCTTGTTGTTGTAAGAGTATTAAAAGGGCACGATATGTTTTGAGCTTGTCACTACATTATATTTTCACACTGTAATCATAACAACATCACACTCAACACAACATGTGTGCACATCCATTTTTGCTTCCTGTTTCTCGCCTCATCTACTCCTCCTGCCTGCACCCTTCTCAAATTACCGCCATATTTTTTTTGAATCAAATCCCAAGAGAGGATATAGAGATAGTGGTAGAATTTAGCCGATCAAGTTTATTTATTTTTTTATAAGAAAAGTATCAAGTTTAAAGATGAGTAGTGGGAGGAGGAGGATATATGAAAAGAAGAAAAATCAGGAAGTAATGTCAGCCTCATTTTCCATTTATTCATTTAAATTCATATATGTAATATTTTCATAAGCAAAGTGGGTGCCTAAAAAATCATCTTACGGCTAAAAAATGAGAAAAACCGATCACTCTGTGAATATTGTTTTCTTTTCATTTTGACGTGCCCCCAACATCACCATCCTTCCTTATAAACACCCAAAAGGAATCTCTTGAAAAAACGGCTTTCAGAAAATCCTTTAAGAAAAAGGGCAAATACACCCACAACCACATCATCATGATCATACACACCCGCTAACCACCACGACTCTCAGAACCAAATAAAAAAACCACCTGTCTTCATGCAAACACCTCTTCAAAATGTCAACATGCTCCATTGAATGCCAAAGTCCAATTCATAGCGCGAGTGCACACACACACACGCCACGCATGGCATATATATCTATAAAAAACACTCACCATTCATCGCTGAATTGTCAAAGAGGATGAAAAGGGATTCTTTTGTGTGTGTGTTTTTTTAATTATTTATAATCTTGTCTTTGAACGTTTTCCAGATACACGCACAAATATAAATCAACTGCTGCTGAGAAGAAGAGAAGACTTTTTTTAACTTTCTTAAAAGCTTAATCACCACCATCAATTGTCAAATCTCATCAGTAGTAAAAAAGAAGGAAATGCAAAACAAAGTGCATGTATTATTTTTACTTTGAATAACAAAAAAGCCACCCAAAGTGAATGAGTAACGTGATATCTTACTCGTCCCCACTTGTCCATTTCTGATGATAGGGAATTAACAAAACTGATAATGTGCTGATTAGCAACATTTTCACAAACTTGGAATACGCAAAAAAGGCAAATTGGCTCGGCATGATGTTCTTGTCATTTCTTGTGTATATCAAAAAACAAAATCTTGTTCTTTTCTCCTTGCTAAAAAATCAAGTTTATCACAACATCAACCATTCACCAAAACCATTCACCATGCCACCACGAGGTCTACCAAAAAACAAGGTGGAGAAGAGGACGTCCTATCATCACCATTGAGAACACAAGAAAATCCTTACAAAATATCATCACATCACACAAGTTCAGTTCAACAGCATCTCTCAAAGAAAATAATAATAATAACAACAACAACAATAATAATAACACAATTCACTTTATCTGCCACACATTTTGCAATGCCTTCTTTGAGAGAGTGAACAAGGAGGAGGGGAGCAGCGCATGCATAATAATAAAATGTTTCATGGAGCGATTTTTTTTCTTTCATGAAATTAATTATCCATTTCCTTTTCTCAACAATAACTACCCACACAAAAGATGTGCACACACAACAACATGTATGTATGTTGTACATATTATATATAGGAATGTATATCATCTTGAATGATCTTGTAGACAATGTCAAATAAGTATTCTTACAAAAAAAAACACTTAAAAAATCTTTAAAACATGCGTGCTGATATATCGCTGTCATTGTTTTTGGTGGGGTCATACTGTCTGACTGACTGATAGTTACAAAACACTCCTTTCATTTTTTTTACAAAAAAAACAATACAATGAAATTAATTATCCATTTCCTTTTCTCAACAATAACTACCCACACAAAAGATGTGCACACACAACAACATGTATGTATGTTGTTCATACTACTATGCATATTGTATGTAGGTATGTATATCATCTTGAATGATCTTGTAGACAATGTCAAATAAGTATTCTTACAAAAAAAACACTTAAAAAAATCTTTAAAACATGCGTGCTGAAATATCGCTGTCATTGTTTTTGGTGGGGTCATACTGTCTGACTGACTGATAGTTACAAAACACTCCTTTCATTTTTTTTACAAAAAAAAAAACAATACTACACAAGATTTTTTTTATTATTTATTTAAGAAGATATCAAAATGAAATGAGGTAAAAAAACACATCATGAAATGTCGGCAAAATAAGAATACAAAAAAAGTGCACACAACACATTTCATATTATTATTATTCTTTTTACCATATTATTATTATTTTCTAGAAAATTATTGAATTTCATTATAACCTCACTATATAATATATTAATTATTATTCATTGGTACACATTATAATATGCATACTCACCCTGTTTACTGAATAGGAAAGTACGACGACATGGGATAGTAATAAAGAACAAGAGTTTTACCACCTATCGCGAGAGATAGCTATAAAGTGAAAATCGCCATATTTGAAATGTATGGAAAATTAGCCTTTATGTCACTCAATTTGAATTTTATTGCACGTAAGTGACATAATAACAGACACTCAGCCAATAATCACATCACAACATCAAAAAAATAAAACTAATCCTTTACAAAATGTGATGCCAAAAAACCTGTTCCGTAAATGAAGAGAGAAAAAAAGAACATCTCTTTGTATTTTCAAAGAAGATCAAAAAAATATGGAAAAAGATTGAAAAATATCTGTAAAGATGATATCCTCTTGAGAAAAAAAAATTTCTAAAGAAAACGCAACTCATTTCAAAAGATTTTCATTTTTTATCTAAATAGGAATCTTAAAGAAAAGGACAGCGATCCAATCTTCTTCTTTTTTAAACACACACATTTGCAGACATGCCGATAAAGATACACATATCCCCATTTTCAATAGAGAACAAATGTTGTACGATATACCCTCACACATGTTTACAAGCCACAAACCGATAACTCACACAGGCGTATTGACAAAACAATAAATTTGGATCACCTTGTAACTCTTTTTGAGTTGAGATCATGATGAAGATAAGCTGTAAACCAGTCGAGATGAGCACATAATGTAATGACTATTAAAATGTTACAAAAGATTTTTTCCTTCCGTCAACCGTTCATCAAGTGTCACAATTTTCTCACAGTTTGATAATTGGCATGTGTTTAAAAAAAACCTTGTCATTTTTGGGGTAATACGATACGACGACGACACTCTCTTTAACTCAAGGTTATGCTAATAACAACACACAACAAAACCACGACAAAACAACCCGACATTTTAAAGTTTTTTTTTAACTAAACACATTTTTGTTTTGTTTCTAAAACGATCCAAATCACCTGAACAAATCCACTAAAAAATCCACACTGCATTATTTGCTCACTCCTCTTTAAAATTCCGTTTAAAAATCTTGGCAAGTAGCAAATCAACCAAAACAAGAGAAATCGGTATTTTTTTACAAGAAAGACAATCGTCTTATAATAATATCTCGTCTTTAAAATATCTTGGAGCAGCAGCAGCAGCAGCAGCAGTGCAAGTTCACAACTACTCGTTATTCATGTTCCCCTCTGAACATACGCCAAAATTTCATACACCACAACACAAACGCCTTGTGTCCTGGAAGATGCGTGTCTCCGACTGAACATCAACAACAACAACTTATGTGCGTGCAATAAACTCTCACACTGTTGACAATGGTATGTCTACATGAAAAGATTTGTGTGCCCACACTAAAGACTAAACACACCAAAAAGTTAAACCGAATTCCTTCCTTTTTTCTCTCGTAAAAAAAGTGTGAATGAACAGAATATGCAAATATACATGAGTTTATGTTTTTACAGAAAGCCTGCGTGCCTCCCTTGTTCTGCCTGTCAAAAAATTCCGACGACTACTACTATATAGCCAGGATATATATTTATATCTACCTAATATAATGATTTGGATGGAGGAGCTCTACATAAAAATGAAGAAATCAAGTCAGTAGTCTACGCAGTAGATTTTCATGATGTCAACATAAAATATCCAATAACACAACAAATATACATACATAAATATATACTACATTTTTACACATGTTTTATAATAATTCAACATGATATAATAGAAAACTATATACATACAAGAAAACATTATGTATATTTTTTACCTTCAGCAAAGCAAAGAGCTGGGATGCTGGAAGTGGAATAGAGGAACACATGAATATATCCAGCAGATAGACAAACACGGGAAAAGTAGAAGAGGAAAAAAATCAGTTCAGCTCACTTTTCCTTGTTGTTTATAACCCACCACCACCACAGAGAGAGAGAGAGAGAGTAAACAGAGAGAAGTTGATTTTATATCTTGTTACTTTTCTTTCTTTCTGTTTTTTAAGCATGTACAGATATGTACGTATGTATTACATGTGAGGAGTCGAGTGGGAGAAGAATAAAAATGCATGCAAGCCTCATTACCGATGGCGACAACTCGTCTTGTCAGCCAGAGACTGAGCTTCTGGAAGCAGAAGCACTCACTACAAAACACTCACTCCTGCTGCTTCTCTCAACTCTCAACAACAGTTTCAATCAGAGTCTCAAAAAGTCTGAGCTACTTTCATTCCTCCAGGAAATGCGAGAGAGTAGAGCAGAGAGACAGAGAAGGAGATTGAGCGCTGGTAGTAGAGCCGGGAAAGCCATTAGCATTCTCATTGGAAAGAGTCACAGCTCATTGTACGATATTTGAGTCATGTCACATTGCATTACATTATACCCATGCTAAAATACATTACTATAATAACAACTCTCTCTCTCCTCACTATTTTATCTTGCTTGCTACTCCTCTTCTTACTCTATTCTTGTCTTTTCGTATGACAGCATATCTAGCAGCAGTTCTAGTGGAGAAAATAGATGGGAGATGGAATAATCCAACTAGTATGCCCACTCTCTCTATCTCATTGCATTTTTATTAATGAGTAGAGTGGTTAGAAAAAAATTTATAAATACGACACACAAACTTAACATCTCGCCCAGTGTTCATTTGCCTAAGTCAATCACCATATAATACCAAAATAAAGACCAAGCTGGGATATACCTGTGTAACTGCATCTAGCCCTACAGACAATACAAATACTTCAAACGACGTCAAATTACGTGTTATACTGTCCCTCAAAATTTAAACGATTAAAAAACTTTTACACGATTAAATTGTTTTTTGTTTTGTTTTAAAAGTAATAATGTCTTTACATTTACAAACAAACTATATATTTCTTTATGTACCTTGTACTCTCTAGTCGTGATTCATATAGATTACATTTACGCGAGAGAGACATCATCCCCTAAAACAAAACTGTCGTCTTTGTTGTTTGTCGTCGTCGTCGTGAAACACAATTTTTTTCTCATTATTTTTCTACTTTTCACTATCCCCATTCAATGTATATTATTGATGTATTGAACGATGTGATAATTATTATTATGATGATCGTTTCATAATCATAATTTCTCTAAAAAACGACATGTACATGTTCAACACAACCAAAAACCAATATCGCAAATCATTATTTTTTAAAACGTTTTTCCTCTCTTGACATGAAAACAAAAATTGTTAAGACAGTAACAAGAGCATTTAGCATTAACGACCATGAAACTAAAAAAAATACACAACAAGTTCGCTCTTACTTTTTGCTTTGCTTTGCTTTTTACTTTCAGGTCGCAAGTTTCAATAGCAAACACGACAATGAAAGTAAATGTGGTGATGAGATATGAGATGACTGAGCGGATAAGGTAGATAGATAGATAAATTGAATATTATCGTTATTGCTTATTGCATACACGCATCTTCAACCAGGGCGTCGTAATATTTACTGCTCTTGACAATTTTTCCTGCCTGATAATATGCTGAAATAAAAGACTATACAAAGATTTCTTTTTTGTTGGTTTGCGACCTATGTAGCTATACGCAAAAAAATGTTTACAACTTTTTAAAATTGTTTCACACCCCCCACACAAGAAGATGGTGGAGAAAAACCTTAGCAAGATTATCATGCCATCAGCATAAAGTCTCACTTTTATTGCTCTTTCTGAACCTTTTTGTCGCTTCAAGGTGGTGATTACTTTGTACTCTCAGCCCCCACCACAGAAATATACCACAAAACATATACCTACACACACAAACATGCTAGCTGGTTATTATTACTTTTCTTCTTCTGGATTTTTTATTTATGTCCATCCATTCATTTTCTTACTTGTTTTATTTCTCTCTCTCTCTCTCTCTCTCTCTCGCTAACATCTAATGAATGAAACATGAGAAATAATAATAATAATAATAATAACATGAATCGAGGATCTAAGAGGAAAAGGGAAAAAACATTTTCTTTTTCCATTCTCGTCATCTAAAGCTTTATTTTCGCTTCATTTCCATTCGTTCCACTTGCTCATCCCAAAAGTCCTTCCTGTAGACGACAGTCAAGTTTTAGTACTTTTTTTCTTTCTTCATATCTGCTCTAGCAGTGTGTGTGCACTTGCAAAACATTAGCATTTATCCATTCAAGCAAGTAACGCAACGCATAATATTACGCACGCACCCTATTTATAACAAAGACACAGAGCGTTTCTCCTCTACTCTCTCTCAAGCTGATAATATGATATGATCATAAAAGCCTGGGCACACGACTATAAGCTATAACAATGTACATGTATTGATTATAATGAGATGAGGATATTACAAATGTAAAAAAGGACCCAACTACCCCATATCCTCATCTCTGGCCAAGTATTTAGGGGAGGATAGACCACTACACACTCGCTCTTTTCTTCTTTTTTCCTTCTTTCTTTTCTCTCTTCTTTTTTGGCACTCCGGAACTTTATTCAACTGATAATGAAGAAGGGCATTATATATTGTTGTTGGTGAAGCTCATTGATTTCATATTCTTTCTTTTTACACGCTACGAAAGAACACAACAACAGGATCGTTAATAGTTATGTGCGACGATGATAAGATCCAATAAATCAGAATTCCGTTTCCATTCTATTTAGTAACAAAAGACCTTTAACAATCAATATCATAAATCCCCTTTGCACACACACATACACACACACATTTACAAGAGCTTTTAGAGAGAGAAAAGTAAAGTGAGTTGAAAAGATGACCAGATAAATCTCTCAAAAAAACGATTGTACTACACACACACACACACACACACTAATACAAGCATGTCGATAATGCTACACAAATCAAAATTGCTCACTCTCTCTCCCGACGTTAGATAGATAGTCGTGATCTTGGGACTATGCCTCTTCTGCCTCCTTCCATTTAATTAACGCGCCTTGCCAATAGAAAAGAATAAAGCACGCCATTATTACAACAAATGCGCTGTGTATAATATGCACGTTGTATAGGTATAATATTCATACTATAGGACAACGCAACGGTGTTATAAATTACAATGCATATAGTCATGTGACCAAAAAATCATAATAGGAAACAAGGATTCATTAAAAAAAAGTGTATAATATGCATGTTGTATAGGTATAATATTCATACTATAGGACAACGCAACGGTGTTATAAATTACAATGCATATAGTCATGTGACCAAAAAATCATAATAGGAAACAAGGATTCATTAAAAAAATTTTTTGGTATTTGGTCTTACCCTTGTGAAAAATTTATTTTTATACAACTGTATATCTGATATCTTTTTACACATATTAAATTGACATAATCAATAGCCCATTATTATCATAGCTTCTAATCTACATGTGAAAATTGTTACAATCACATACCTTTTTACACGCGTACATATTTGGCCAAAAATAAGAAAAAGAAAGGAAGCCAGTGTGTTCTATTGTTGCGTTCCTTTTTTTTCTTCAATCAAAATAGTTATCATTCATTAAGGTCATTTATTATTGGAATGGCGTGGCACACAAATTTTGACAATGATGATGATACGACGATGAACATGTATAACGGGAAGATTGAAAAAAAGAATGATTTTTTTCATCCTTATTTTTTTACTACCATAAAAAGCAGTGAGCATAGTTGTCGTTATTCGTCGTAGTCGTAATTATCATTTGTCAAAAATGAGTACACAGAGAGTCTCAGACGTGGGTACAGTTACACAAAAATTACAATTCCTACCTAATTTTATTTTTTCGACAAAAAAAATAAATAGAGAGAGAGAGAGAATGATACTACACACAAGAGACAGACATACTTTGAAAAACGAGTATTTATATCATCATCACATTATGGCCACTAATACAATTTCAGCACTCGCGCAAACACACGAGAGATGATGACGGTTTCTTTTGTACTTTCCTCTTTTAACCAATTAAGCTTATCATTTCCAAAGACAACCGAGTGAGAAAAGAAATATATTAGGAGCAGAACAAAAATGAGACCAAGTGGCCGACAAAAATGAGGATTATGATGATGATGTTGTTGTGGACCACTACTACTTTTACTACTACACGCCATAACAAGATTAAAGAAAAAATGAGTGTTTTTTGTGTGTGTGAATGGATGTGTTTAAGAATCAACAAAAATAAACAGTCTCTCACGCTCATTTTCTACTCACAAGGCTGTTTTTTGCGTCATGGTGGTGGTATATCATATTATTATTGACTTGTTTTTTTATACGTAGTTGGTAGGAAAAATTATTATTAGGAGATAAAATAATGATTATAAGATGATGAAGCTATACATGGGTTTTATGGGATGTAACAAGGAGTTGTTTATGTCTTGGTTTTGGATTTCTTCAATCATATGTACAAGTCAGGTAGACCAATAAAGAAACGAGAACAATTCACATAAAAAAGTCTGTACAGATATTACATTCAATTTTTTTTTCATTGAGCAAAGTAAAAAAATATATATGTGTAGGTATTTATCTCCGCGGACACAACAGTCTCTCTGCAGCAGCAGCAACAGTAGATTACGTTACAAAAAACAGGATTACACGGGCAAAAACACCTGTACACACGCACAGGTAAGCTAGGTATATATGACTATAATGCTCATACAAAACAATAATTATCAATCTTTAAAATCTACGGATTTTTTTTCTGCTTGAAGCTTTCTACTTTTTTGTTGTATGTTACCTTTCTGTTTCTTTCATTTTCAGGTAACGATATGTATAATATGCAGTCAGACAAACACAAAAAAGCTCAATCAACTATTTTTTGTTACAACTAAAACTGACCCCAACCAAAACACACCCACCATACAAACGACCATCATAGTCTACAGAGATTTTCTTTGCTCATCTTTGTTGTTGTTGTATGATTATTGATTATTATTTATATACCTCCAAACTGTTTACCATTTAGGAGAACCGATTTACAAAAGATAATAATTTTTTTCATAATGATGATGATTATATTTTTTAAGATGATGAGCGAATGGGAAAAAGCTGATAAGAGAGTGTACCGCCGCAAACGTAACTCAGCTCCACTCCGCAGCACAGCCTGTAGTTAATTGCTTGCAGAAACAGTGATTTAAAATTACCAACTATCTATCTATATACATATTATTTAAATTTAATGGAAAATATATATAATAGCCTTATGAAATAAAGATACATAAATAATTATGAATATGTAACAATGCCACACATTTCTACAATCACGAATAATACATATGCATACGTAATAATAATAATGATGACCATGTCACTATATACATACGCGTGCAGCAATTTATGACGACTTTCATAATAAAAAAAACAATCATTTTGCCTTGTTTGCTGCATCGTCGTTGTGGTTAAAAAAAATGAAAACTGCTCTGCAGCATAGCAAAAGCGAGTGAATACATAATATGCCTTGAAGATTCTTATTTTTCTAAGAAGGAATATTGATGGAGACTGCAAAAGCTTTACAATCATCATTCTATAATAATATATCCCTATCATCATCGTTATCATGATCCTTTATGGACATCACACGAAACATAAAAGATGAAATAAGATAAATGACATAACGATTGACGATAAAAGACGACACACACACACACTCACTTGCATTGCAAAAGAGTTCTTGATATGATCATAGAGATCAGGGCAAAAATACATACATACGCAACTAAATGCATTATTATTGTCTCTCTTTTTGTTGTAAGCAAAAACCCTGTAATTTAAGAGCAAGTGCCAAAATGCCATAGGCTAAAAAAAATAGATTTCTTCAAAGACATTTAAGTATTGTGTTTGTGCGAGAAATAAAAAAATGGAAATAATAGCAGGGGAAAAAATGTTCACCTTTTGTCGATGTAAACAAAAATGCTAGAAGATGTGGAGAGTTGACATGCATAAAACATTACCACGATAACAGTCAAATAGAAAGACATTAATCTTCCAGAATTCATTATCCTCCAGTTAGAAAAAAACAATCTTTTTTAAGACAATTCGCTATATATGTAGAGTAGTAAGTAATGCAATCAAAAAAAGAACTTTTTTTTCTCTCTAAAAGGCCATCAATACGCCATCGCCTCTTTTCTCCCTTACTCTCTGGCGCAAAACAATTCAACGCACAACAACTGCCAGCTTTTATTGCAATTGTAATCTTTTGAAATGCCTGTCTACATATGTGATACTTTTTGTATATATTCCAGTTTAAGTGTCACAACGTCAAAAGTTACAGCATAACAAAGTCAATTTTAATGAAACGGAGAATAGAGTGAACCCAATTTAGCTGACAATGTTATCAGTCATCATCAGACATGTATACCTACTTGCATGAATGTGAATAGCAGCTCACAATTTTTATACACACGTGTGCCATGTTTGAAAGCATATCCCGGTATCTGTGTTTTTATAATTCTATTTATTTTTTATATTTTTGCTGTAGAGATATATATAATTGTCAATAAAATAAGGAGCTTGTTAAAAAAAGGAAGAAAAAAATTGGCTCTTACCTGTTTCTCCTGACCGTAAAATATTACCGCAGAGTCGACAAGCCGTCGTCTCTGTTGTACTCGCGTGGCAAAATTGTTTACGACTGCTTCAAGCTCGTGAGCAACCGCGTAGATCTCTTCGGCATCACACTCTCCAGTTCTTGCAAGCTCTTCCGCTGCTGCAATCAGTTTGTCCGTGTTTGTATACGTGTTCTACATTTAACCAAAACACAACATAAAAAAATATTATCATCATATCATCATCACAAATATATATATCCCGTCTTCACTTCATCAACACCAAAGATAAAAACACCAAATCTTCTTTTACGCACACTACGCACTTTTTTAATACACAACCGCAGCAGCAGCTTACGCACAAAACCCATCATAAACTCTTCTTGCGAAAAAACGTCTTGTCTTCTTGTTTTTTTATACCTTGTTCAGCATGCCAAGATTATGCACCACACGAGCTAATGAAATATGCGGCGCTAGTAAAAAAATATCCCCTTTTTTTGGTGCATTGGATATCCTAAAATAACAACTTTGTAATCTACTACTCCTCCTCCTCCTCATCTTCTACTTGTTCTTGTTTCACAAAAAAATTGCACCACTCAGTCATCCGTCATATTTTTACAAATTAAGAATTGCCTTGTAAAACAAAACTTTATTTTCTTCTCCTGATTTGATTTGACACAGCTTTTCTTTATGCCTCTTTAAAAATATATAAGATGTAGACACACACGACAAGATATACATCTACACACAAGGATGCATAAATAATCAGACAAGCAGATGAAAGATAAAAAGATAATCCGGTTAGATCACCACCACCACCAACTTTATTTTTTTCTCCATTTTTTAAATACATTTATCCCACTAACTATTCCATTTATGCCAAAAATGTAAATGCTCATGATGATCATGTTTCGCATCCTTATTTCGTTATATAACTCATCTTGTTGTGTATGCGTGCGTGTGTTTCGTGTGTGCCATTTATTTGAAATGTCCAAAATGCACTCACACACAAAATCATAACAAGACATCTATTTTCAAAACTCAACATCATCAACATCATCATAATAATCATAATAATATCATATTTTTATGTGTGTGCTTCCTAGTTGGAAATATTTTTTTTCCATTGATGATGAAAATGATAATGATCGAGATGCGCGCGCGGTCCTCGTCACCAATTTTTATCTGTCTGTCTTGTTTAAAAGAATTTTTTTCTTCAGTAAAAGGTCCATATTTTCACATTAAAATATGTAATGAAGTAATCGCTGCACCCTCAAAAAATGCTTTCAGCAGTGCACCGGTGGTATCTAATGTAATAATAATAATAAATGATCCCTTTTTTCTTGAGCGCACACACTCTCACACCAAAATAACCAAACAACGGCAAAAATTTATTCTTATCTTTCGCATTTTTAAACTCAAGTAATAGAAAATGATTCTCTTTTCATAGCTGCTTATTCTGTTGTTATTATTGCTGCTGCTGTTTTGCCAACTTTGACTACATATATTATAATGGAGTGTAGTTGTTTACTTTATTTACAGCCCATAAAACTATAATTTTTCAATGCACTTTTCTCATTTTCATGTATAATTTGAAAGAAGCATATTATTATTCAACTTCCGACTCAACTCGTCGTCAATGTAAAAAGAGAATATACATATACATTAAAAAATGTTTGTAATTGCCGACATAAATCTTGTAAAAAGATTCCGAGAGCATCATCATCTCTCCATATAAATAACAACAGCAGTATCAGCATTGCAAAGTGTGTAAAAAACTGCAGAAGCTGTCACGAGAGGAAATATGCAAAAGAAAAGAGTAAGCACAACAAAAATCATTTTTTTATCACACTTTTCCACTTCGTCAGTCATCATAGTCACGACAATATCATCGGAAGAAGAACGCCAAAATATATAGTGAGAGAAGTACATACATATCATCAACACCACCACCGCCAACAAAAAAAACTTTTTTTCAAGATGAGAAAAAATTACCTATCTACTTTCAGAGGCAATTTACCTACCTGACTATAGTAATCGTAAATGATAATCATCGTCGAAATAATAGTAGTAGTATCCCGGTTATTTGTTGAATTGCAATTGTAATAAGCGGTGGTGGTGGTGGTGGTGGTACGACAACTTTTCAGAGTTTCTAGCTAAACAGATGAGATTAGATGACTGCCAAGCCATATAAAGAATATAAAAAACATATAAACTTATTTTATGTCTCTCTTTCTACTAAGCTCTCCACTTTAATTTCAAGTTATCCTTTTTTTCTTGCTATTATTGAGACAGCTCTACAAGAAAACTTGATTGGATTTGCTCATCTGAGGATGATGATGATGATTATTATTATGATGCTGGCAAAAAAAGATTGAACACACACGTCTTCGTCTTGTTCATCACTTTTTTTTATAAATAATTTGCTTTAAAGATATAACACTTCCCAAAAAATAAGAGTTTTTGTGTGTAGGTATGTGAATATATAATATATACCCGCATCGCACACTACTGTAACGAATAATATAAAGTTGTATGCACATGCATATATTTGTCTAAGACTTTAAATGAATAATCATTCATCATCGTAATAATAACAGTATTTAAATGTACGCCCCATTAACTTTTTACTGACAACAAAAAAGAAAGAACAAACAACAAAAGGAGCCAACTACTGTTTTAACTCTAAATCCGTCAAAAATGGTATACTTATCTAAATTTCAAGTGACAACAATAAAAAAAACAAATAAATACACACTAATACTCACTCCCCTGTCATGTATGTACATATTATTATTCATTATATTATATGTACCTTTGTGTTTCGTGTACATACCTGTATTTTTTTCACGTATACTATCAAAACCCAGTAGTCAAGTGTGGGTTATTATCACAATTATTGTTGAATTGGCCAAAATGACATTTTTTATTATATATTTTTTGTGTGTGTATGTGTGTCACACTCAAACCGTGTTCATAGAACTTTGTGAGCACTACTGAGTACACTACTACAACTACAACACACACAATTTAGTTTAATCCGTTTTGTTCACTCCGGCTCACTAATAAAAAAAATCAAAAGATATATATCCTCCGCTGTGAGAAGCTCTAAACTGATTGCCAACTTGGCCGTGGTATTGCTTGATGCTTCGTTTTCGTCGTCGTAGCCTCAAGTTCAATCAAATCATAAAAGAACATGTGCTTCTTAACTTAACAACCAAACAATATTTACAAGTCACACGTTGTATGTGTGTATATTTTTTCTTATTGCGTCTTGCTAAAATAATCTTCATGACATTTCTTTCACACTTTTCATGTGTTTAATTCACTGTACACGCATAGCACACAAAATATATTAGCAGCAGCTCAGTAGCAGAAAAAAGAAGAAAATATTTTTTTTATCCTTCCTGGTTTGAATTTGAAACAAAATCCGTCACCGTCACGTAGAAAAAAGACGCAGTCTTCTTATGAATGTATTTAGTTGATGTAAAAAAAAGTTGATGTAGTTTGCCAACGCACTTGTTGCGCATTTAAAATACAGAGAAACAGTAGCACTGAAACTTCAACCACGACCACGACGTAATAATGAATGACATTCAAAAGTGTTTTTGAAGGAGCCTGACATTGCCTTACAAGGAAGACAAATCAAAATTCACCCTCTATTCTCTTTTTTTCAACTGCTCAAAACTTCTCTTGTTGTTGTTGTTGCTGCGCTGCCACTTTACTGCTATATCCATTCAACTTGCCAGAGAGAGAACAATAATGCCAAAAATTACTTGGCTTTGAAAGATGAGAGAGAAGAGGACATCATCAGAGCGAACATCGTCAACAGTGATATTCCTGGCGCCATATATGCACACACTTGCGCATTTAAACCAACAACATTTAAAAACTACTCATTTAGCTAAATAGGTAAAGTGTCCATTATGAAAAAACGACGATTTTATTTGGTTGTGTGGCCCGGAAAAAATATAGCTGACAAATAATTATATTCACTCAGTTCAAACAAACTCACTCATCTCATCCTGAATTATTCTTCCGGGCAATCAAAATCAGCACATGGTTAAAAAAATATTTTTTTAAAATAACCCTTGTTGACCTGTGTGTTGATTATTGTAGTTATCGTGTCACATAATTTACATGCGTAATCAACATTGTACACTTTAACCTACAAATCAATTTAGACACTTTAATGAGCCTATCAAGCAAGTATATTAGTCAATTTTGACCAACTTGTTCAATGAATACTCAACAAGTTGCCTTATTCTGATGATGATGATGCCTAATTTTAAATTAAAAAGGTTGAATTTTTTTTCAACATATATCCGCTGAAGACATACACATATATAACGATTGAAGATAGATCAAATTCAAAGTTTTTTCCTGTTTTGATATAAAAAATATATATTGCTATATATATTTGCTTCACGACGAGAACAAATCAATTCGAGAGAAAACAATCAGACCAACAAGATAACTTGCTCTCCCCTCCCATGCATGCCAC
>JAHZNC010001085.1:0-15023 GCA_027744095.1 Zhuqinia jingwanae
ACGTGATACATACCTCTGTAATCCGAGAATGTTCCACAGATCTGGGAGATCCATTCAGAGATTGGATATTTCTTCTGCAGCTCACCCCCATGCTTATCATCAACAACTAATTTGGAATAGTCATAAAGTGTTATTATTATATAATTATAATAGTATTATGTAGTAATAATAATATAATAATATGTAGTAATATTATTGGGACCAAATTCCATTCCAAATTTTTTTAATTATAAAAAATAACTATGCATTAAAATGTCTTGCCTTTTAATGCTGATAGAGCAAAAGCGGGCTCAATTGTATTAAGTTGGTATATATGAGCGTCAATGAAATTGAGGGAGCGTAAAAGTGCATTTAGAACCAGCGTACGGTAGGTTTCATTGTTAAATTCACGCGATCTAGTACACAGTGGCGGCTAAAAAAAATAAACGAATTCATGAAATCGCGACCAATAAGGCAAATCCACATTTATCCACAAAAAAATAATCACCATGTCTAAGGTCAAATCCTGTTCGGTGGGAGGGTGGAAAGATTTTCCTTGTTGATAAGATACTTTGTCTAGTATGGACATTCGATCTTTCAGAGTCGCAATTTCAGCTTCGAAAGCTAAAAACCAATGAAAAATTAATATGCATTTATTTATAATTATAATTTATGGCGAAATGTCTTTCCTTTCTTCTTTTTTCACTGAAATAACTTTACTTACCACCAGGTTCTGATCTACTTCCTTCAAATTCCTTAAACCCAACTCCATAGTCTCCCAAAAATAAAAATGTGGCAATGAGTAGAAATCCTGCTCCAGCTTTGAAATCATTGTTTTCACGTAAATCAGTTCCCACTGAGGAATTTGCAAACTTGCCAGAATTTGTATTCGATATAGCGGATGCACTAGCATAGCACACGACATAACTTAAAATTAAATATTTTCGCCACATTTTGCTCACTTTTAAAATAATTCATGTACACTTGCTCTAATCTTACAGACTGCTACTGACAAAGAAGGGAAGATTGAATTTACAAAAGTGTTTGCTCATTTTACTGGAGAATATAGTATATATACTAGCATGTATAGTAAAACAATAAAATGTGATGAAGATGAAGTGACAAAAGAGAAATAGAAGGATATTGAAAACTAGAGCAATGGCCTACTTTCACATAGCTTATACAGTGCAACTGAAGGGCCCTTTTTTGTCTACACAAAAGGTTCCTAAAATAAAGTAACTGGGGCATGGCATGGATTATTTTTTTGGGTTGAACGTTGAGCCAGGAAAAACCCAAAAATAACCAAAAACTTGTTTGACGCTTTGAATCCCGTTTAGTTAAATGCATCAAGCAAACAACTTGCAGATGTATGTGCAGACAGAAAGTTACTGTGACTGTCACATGAACTTCATTGAATGATTTGAACTTCTTTTCAAACTCCCAAAAACTTAAAATGTTCCTTGTTACAACGCTCGCGGTTAAATGGAAGATCCTGTTATTGTTTTGCTACTTGGCAAATTGCGTGCAAGTAACCGGTGCTGAAAATCCGCGTCAAATTGATCCCGTTATCCAAAAGAAAATTGACAATTTTGTTCAAAATATATATTTACCTTACTCAGGTGTCAGTGGACTTGGTTTAGCCATTGTGCAAAATGACGGTGAACTTTTGTATACCACAGGTTATGGATATGCTGATCATGAAAAAGGGATTCCAAATGGGAATAAAACGCAATTTTTATTGGGGTCTGTGTCAAAAGTAAGTTGAAAATATATTTTGGATTTTTTTTTAAAGATTTTTTTGTCAAAAGTCATTTAGTATATATTTTTTTAATTTAGAGCTTCACGGCACTGCTAGTGATAAAAACACTCCATGAACACTTTCCAGAGTTAGATGAAGAGGTACTGGATACTCCAATTAGGCAACTGTTGCCACAAATCAACTTCACTGTGGTTGACAGGTACCATTAAATAATAGTATATTTGATACATAAACATTCTAGCTTTCTCTGGAAGTTAAAAAGTTTTTTTTAATCACTAAAAATAATTTCTCAGAGTTCGTTCAGAACATGCAACATTTCGAGACCTACTTTCTCACAAAATGTGCCTTCCCCGAGATGACTTTCAACTGCTGGTAGAACCATTTTCAAGTACTTCAGAAATTGTATAGTAAGAAAATTAAATTTGCAACAAGAAAAAAAAAAGTTTATGGAATCATCAAAAGTGTTTATTACAATTTATCCAACTTGATTTCACTCACAGCAGACAACGATACGCAGAAGAATCCTGTGGATTTCGATCAAAGTTTGTTTACAACAACCACATGGTATTGATCGCTTCTGATTTGATTAGCCAACTAGTTAATCAAAATTTCGTGGACTATGTAAGCTCAAAATCCGTACAAATTATATTTTTATCTGGTTAAAAATAACACTCTAAATATTTGTGGGAACAGGCCGAAAGCTTGTTGCGGCAACTCGGAATGCACGACTCAGCATTCATCAAAAGAACGGATGACTTTTCAAACATGCCATATAGAGCAAAGCCGTACTACATAAAAAATCAGACAAACTATCCAATAAATCCGGATTTAATCAAGTAAGTTGTTCATTATTTTATATAAAGTATTTATAATCGGGATAAAATATAAAAATACCAATATTATTTTGCCACAGGAGACTCGTTTATTCCCAAGCCGTAGGCGGCCTTTATGTCACCCCTAATGACATGTCACGATTCATACGCTTCCAACTAAACATGGGAAAAATTGATGGAGAGCAGTTGGTTCCAGAGAAGGTGATGAGCTGGCTGACAAAACCATCCAACTCATATCCCCGTATAACGTTTAAAAAAACAAATGAAGATAGTGTTGTCGAGTCACATTTGGCGTATGGACTTGGGCTGCTGGTTGGAACACATAATAGTTGGCAGCAGATTTCTCACAATGGATATTTCCCTTCATATCGCAGTGAAATGGCCTGGTATCCTGCCTTAAACCTTGGAATATTCTCAAGCTCACATGAAGTACCCCTTTTAGTTAAGAAACCGATTTTGCAAACGTTTATTTTTGAAACTTTACGTGGAAATGAGAATGCAGAGGAAATTGCCATTGAATTCCTGAAACAGGAAGGATTGGCTATTGAGAAAGAGAGGAAAGGAAAGAACAAAGTTTTGCAGAAGTTTTTGGGGCACTACAAGAATTTTCCTGGTCAAAAAAATATAAATGACACAGAGAACCAGGTTGTTGGGAAATACGGGAGTAAAGTCTCGGGAGAGGTGGAAATTTCAAGAAAATATAATTCAGACTCAAAAAGATTTGAATTATATTTGAGTCACGGGAAATGGGCAAAGGGATGGCTGGAAAGTATTGGTATAAGTGGGCTTGATGACGACGGTGGTGATGAGAGGAATAGCAATGGAGACACTGAAGCGTTTAAAGTTAATTGGAGCACAGATATCATTCAAGATTACTACGCGGCTGGTGACATGGATGAGCATGGGTATGTCACAGTTACAAAAGATGGGACTTTGGAATTTTTGATAAAACAAGCTGGGTATGGGATGTTTCCTCTGGCACAGTTTAAACGTGGAGTAAAAGTTGCTATTGATGAGTTGAACCCTGTACCTTGGAAAAAAGATAGTTGTTAGTTAAGTCTGATAATAAGTTCATGCGCAAGTGTGATATACCTGAATTTAAAGACTAAATAAATATTTATTTTAATTATCAATTTTATTATGGCTAACATGAAGAAAAAAAAACTTGTGTGTTCATTTCAAAAACATTTCAAAAAACCTTGTTTGATTTTACAAAATTGCATTTATTTGAAGTTATTAATATCATAATTTATTAAATTGATACCTAATTGTAAATTTTGTCAAACTCATGTACTTATGGCAAACTAGTAGGCATAACTGCTGGTGGACAACCACTTTCTCTTCTGCAAAAATGTAAGCCCGGTTCCACTCTATCACTAAAGAATCCACAGTTTCTCAGAAAAAACCTGTTGGTAATACCAGACGCACTCCCAACATTCCATCCATAACTCTGCACTGTCACCACTCCACCAGCGACATCACTCCTGTTTTTCTTGTTGGCTGTTTCATCCGCAGTAAATTTTGCTTTAGTCACTTCCACCCAACCACCCTTCCCATTTTCCATGTTGTTATCCCAAGCCCACTGGTTCCCAAAATGGCACTGTCTTTCCACATGGCCCATTTCTGGAATAAAATTTTCGGAAAATGAATACAACCCACGAAGGTACGTAACATCTTTAGGTTTCCTAAAACTTGCAGATAAGCTTCCATTCGTTATCATTTTCTTCATCAGAGGAAAACCATGCAGAAAATATGGTACTGTTATCATCATCCATGGGTTTAGCCTGCACGATAAACTTGTACACTGTATTGGATTTCCACATGTACCGAAGATAACTTTGTGCTCCAGATCCTTCATGACCAAACTCACCAACGTGCACTTCTTTACTGCCCTTTCGGATAGAGGTCACTTGATAATCTCGTGGAAATCTCGTCTGGGTTATCTGTGCTGTAAGCGGACCAAATGGAGAACAAAACTCTTCGCTCATTTGCCGAATTCACTTGAATTCCAAAATATCCTCCAGCGAAACCTATGGCACAGAAGTAGGCACCAATCACATCTTGTCCTGAAGGCACAACAATCTCATTGTAAAAGTATTCAATTTGTCTAGGAAATTCTTCTGGGTTGCTGGAAGAAGGCACCTCGTAATTCAGATGTACAGAAGGCCCTCTTCGTCCAAAGTAAAAGTCGTCAGGACTTGAAACGAACTTGACGCATGACTTTTCCAGTGATACCGGCGTGGCGCTATCATCCGGATAAATGGATCGCTTTTGTCTGGCATTTCCTTCTTCCGGAGTCAAAATTGCATGGGACACATCTGCATATACGGATCCTGACTTTTGCACCCCAAGCAACGATATTTTAATGTATCCTTCCTGGCCCACATTAAACATTCCACAGGGAACTACTTGATAACATCCTTGAGTGTTTCCCTCAATAAACACTTGATTTGACTGTGGTGCACCACATTGGTCTTGGGATGTACACGAGTGTATGGAAACGAGAATGGTGCTTGTATTTCTATAAGGAACTTGTACTCGAAGCCCAACCAAATAGCTACCAGGTTGATCACAGTGAAAGAATAAAGAAGGTACAATATCCAAAGTGTTCCAATTTCTCAGTCCTGATTCAGTGACACGATTTTCATCCGAAGCCGGTAGATTTCCCGAGTTGAGGAACGAGTTTCCCGCAAAGGGAATGATCCATGAGCATTGCTTTCCCGAGCAGAATGTATGATATTGACTGAGCTCGTGTGGGTGCCAATTGGAAATGAGCTCTGGATTGTGACAAAGAATATTGGACGAGTCACCGGCATGTGTGTGACTTCCGGCTTCCTCTGATTGAGGACATATTGTGGAGGGAGGGTGGTTACCTGAAGATGCATTATTTCTCGTACACTGTTCTACTGCACGGACAATGTCGTCAATAAGCGTTCTCAAAAGACTCATTTTTATTGAATTTTGAATCAAAGGTTATGATAATAATAATTTATTAATTATTTAACAGTGTTTTTAATAACAACTAGCCGTACAACGACTGAGATTAACAGAATATTGTGTTGTTATGTTTATTGGTCTCCTTACTGTTTGCATATACGCCCATGTATATGAAATGAACAGTTTAATACCAAACCCAAAAACAGGTGGTTGTTAATAATTGACTCTTCTTAGCATTGGTTCATTTTGGATGTTCAATCTTGTGTGGTGCTGTGCTTGGGCTTATTGTGCTGTAAGATGTGCATAGCCCTAACGTATAATATGTGCATGTACATGGTAAGCAATGTTGCCGGAAAATTTCACATAATGCCAGAGTAAGGCCGAAATGAATAATAAGAAGAGGAAAATTTAAGTATGATACTTTACCTGAGACATTACTACTACCTCAGAAGAGAAAGATTTTTCAGGATTCACATAATTATGATGGCAAGAATGTAAAGTAAAATCATACTTAAATAAACCACGAAATTCATACAACACAGCTCTCAAATACAATACATCACACAATCACTCTCCTTTTAACACACAACCCAAAATGAGTAGTATGAAATCAAACGAGAATTTATTTACAGCAACATTTATAAAACACAGACCAGTCACAAATGACCTGTGTTGTATGTACACAAAATGAACCAGAAAGAACTATGATGATGATGATAGTAGTATGACTGACTGTATGACTGATAGAATTTCCTAATTAAACAAATGCATGCATATGATGTTGAAATTCAATCACCTACTTATTGCTAACTCGACCGGAAATGAACTGTCTCCCGTCGCCCCAAAAATCCTTCCAATTTCCTTACACAAACATTTATCGTTTTTGGCACGTAATCAGAGATTCCAATAGAGCAGTCACATCAATGCAGTATAATTTACACATCAATAAGGTTACCAAAATGCAATAAAATCATTCAATGTGCAAAAATACATACAAAACTTTTCAATCGTCATCATCATGAATGTAATACGTGCATGTATACATGTTTTTTGGCTGTTGTTGTTTTATGAAGTCTATATACTAAAAGATGACTTGAAAGAGTGTGTAAATGCCTTACAAATTGTAAGCATAATATTCATTCAGACCAAGAAGCGTATATTTACAGTTAAAAAACAAAAGAACAGTAGTAGCGCAAGCATGAATTAAAAACCCGTTTTATAGACATAAAATGCATATCTGAAAATGCAATGCACACTCACAAAAGCATAAAACTATCAATTCAATTTCATTTCACACTACATCTTGTCAAATTTTACTGCAGAGAGGAAGGCAAAGGCACATTTTAAAAAATACTGTTTTTTGCACGTACTTACTGATCTGCTGATTTTTTTTGCAGTAGATTGCAGATTACAGCTGTCTGTCTGTCTGTGTGGCATATGCTCTCTGCCTACAAACTACAACACCAACAACAGCTGGCCAATATTTGTATACAAAAAGGAACACGAGAGCAGTACTATGGTAGTCGTAGTCTCGGTGCCTAAGCCTAAAAGAATCGGGTAGATACGGGGAATTCGGCCTTGAGGATATATGTTTTCAACAAAATTTCCTGGCAGTTGTATTGAGTATTTTAGGCTGCTTGGAAGCTTGCAGTTTTTGTTTTTGCAAAATGATTTGAAAGGGAATTAGTGGCGAGTGTCGAGTCGAGTGTGTCAAGTCAAGTCAAAGTGGCAGGTGCTTTTAATTGAGGAAGGAGTCCATATTGCTGCATGCTTTAAGCTGGCATTGTAAGTGAATAGTTGACTAACTAAATATGTATATTTATATAATAATTCTTTTGTTAAAAAAACAAATGAAATATAAATATAGGAGTGTTGGATATATAACTTTGTTGTGTGATATCTTTAGTTGAATCGCCCTAGGGTGCCATTCAAAATCAATGCATGGCTCTTTGGATGTTGGACACGGCTTGGAGAATTGGGGGAGATATTGTCGGAAACTAGGAATTTTTGCTATAATTTAATTAGCTTTAATCAGAAAATTTGGTAACAAAATTAAAATGGAGGTTTGTAATAATAATATCGGTGTAATGGAACCTGTTGTTGACAAGGGTTTGAAGCATCATCCACTGCTTAATGACTTGGTAAGGACGTTTTGCAAGAGATACAAATCTTTTCTGATTTTGGCAAAATGTACTAATGGAATATATTCACAGGTGTTATCCACTTTGGCGTCACTTATTGACAAGACCGACCTGGCAAATTTCCGTCGCGTGTGCGCCAAGTGGAAGGATGCTGTGGAATGGAAATTCCGTCAAGAATGCTGGGTCAATCTTTGTAATCAAGACAGGCTCTACAAATTCCTCCATGATTTTCAGGCGGATTTATTACGGAACAACAATGAGTTCACGACAAACAACAGAATCCCATTTGATGCTTTCTCCTTGGCAGAAATTCAATTTGCAAAGAGTTCAACATCCAGCTTCAGGCAAAATCCGACACAGGTTCCCCCACTCGTTGACATGAACCAAATATTATTTTACAATCAGCTTTTACCATCAGTAAAGCAACTTCAGCTGAAACCTGAATACATTTCTATCGGCCAATTTCGCAAGCTTCTCCGCGCAGTTGGGGAATCATTGAGAGTTTTGGAAATTCAACTTGATGAAAATATAACAACTCGGACAAGGATTTTCCGAAGAGATGATGAAATGATTCAGTTGCATAATCTCCGCAAAATTCGTTGGCTCACTGATTTGGACATTTTGCAGAATGCTGAGGAATTCAATGGATGGTCAACTGAGGGAACTTTCAATACAGGATTCTTGAGCGAGCTTTATTCTACAGCGCATTCGCTACAATACTTGGAGTGTCCTGTCGATCCACATAGCCATCTTCATGCTGTTAACCAGCTCATCTCCCAGAACAAGAACTTTTTCAATAATTTGAGCGTCCTGAAACTCGGAGTTGTGAACCAGGAAGGATTTGAAACATTGACATCTCTAGGAAAGGAAGGTGTACGTCTTCGAGAATTGAGTGTGGAAGGAATCGGGGGTCAAGTACAAGCTCGCACGCTCACAAACGTGTTTTCCCAGCAGAAGAATACGCTGTCAATATTAGACCTGGGAAAAGTTGTTAACAAAAACAGAGAAACTGTGTTGGCTATTGATCTACCGCAAATGGAAAACTTGAAGCATTTGAAGATTTATCTTTCCTCAAAAATAAGGTTTCAAACTACTGACTTGTCAAGAAAGGTTCCACGTCTTCGACAACTCCACATTGCTGGGGATGCAAGAGAGAAGAATTGTTTGAATGGATTCTTTCACGTTCAAGGGAAAATAGCATCCCTGCGCAAATTGGAGATTTTACTTCAGTATGTCAAGAAAGGTTCCACGTCTTCGACAACTCCACATTGCTGGGGATGCAAGAGAGAAGAATTGTTTGAATGGATTCTTTCACGTTCAAGGGAAAATAGCATCCCTGCGCAAATTGGAAATTTTGCTTCAGTTCGAGTACCACTACGAAAACTTGGCAGGGTTTGCAGAAATTTTCCCCAACGTTATAGCATTAAGTTTGGGCAAACCGTCGAAGAATGCTCTAAAGATATTGTGGAACTTGTGGCCGGAATTGCGAGAACTGAAGGTGATTACAGGGTGTCATCATATAGATGAGACGTAATAGCATTAAGTTTGGGCAAACCGTCGAAGAATGCTCTAAAGATATTGTGGAACTTGTGGCCGGAATTGCGAGAACTGAAGGTGATTACAGGGTGTCATCATATAGATGAGTTGCTCACTGGCATCCCATTTGAGGTTTGTCAGAAAATGTTGGCTGAGCGAGATTATGATGAGGATATACTGGATTGGTACATTGATGAGCCATCTATTCGGGATCTTAAAAGTAAGTGGCCCCTATGTTATCTAAACTACATGTGTAGAAAAAACAAAATAAGACGTAAATAATGCTGAAACTGATTTATTTACCATTTTAAGAATTGCAACGTCTGGAAATCAATGGACAATTATCGTCCAAGTTTCATACTTTATCTTGCTTGCCAAGTGATGTGTCTGCGTATATGGCTTTTATGCACTTGCCAGAATTGAGGTATCTTGTTGTTCACAGGAGCTTGGTAAGAAAAACTTTTTAAAATTATGCATGTGTGATCTATGAATACATGTAATATATCAACTTATTAGTTATGAATGGTTTCAATTTTTTTTAAATCTAGATTTCCGATGTTGCCTCCAAAAAACTCGATCAATCCATGGCCCAATGGACAAGCAAGATTGACCCTATCAAGTTAAAATATGACGAAACCATCGATGCTTTCCAATTTCATCGCAATCATCAAAAGTTCATGAAACTTTTGTGTCGCTACCCACATCAATCTCTCCATATGCTACCTGACTTCATGACAAACCTTTGGATGAATAATCAACTCGATCTGTAATTTTAAAGCACGTTCTACCGCGATGAATTACTGTTCAAAAAATTTATGATAATCACACAACCCCATCCCAGACATTGTGCCAGACAGCATGCCCATTTATACAAGTGTTGTATGAACTGTTAAAATTATTTTTCCTAATGACCTAATTTTCAATTCACACAAAATCTTCTGTTAAAAAAGACACGTAAGCCGTTGTAACTTTCGAATAAAATAAATAGTATGAATACATGTGTCTAAAAGCGGACACATAAGTAAGTGATGATGTACAAAGTTAAACTTGAAAAAAGTCAACCAAACAAGGTCGACTTGTTTTTGTAATCACATATTAATACTTTAATTCGTTTTTTTCTGTCGCATTGCAAACGTGTACCTGGACAATGAAACGAAACTTGGGTAAATGAATTAAGCAGACAAGTCACTTTAAGAGTATAAATATCACGCGCATCATCTCTCAAATGAAAACGAAAAGAAAAAGTATTATGTAAACGTAAAGATCGCTTTAAAAAAAAATATAATCAGTCAAATCGCAAGGTGCAGTTACGTAACCTTGTAAGGTAAACATCAAAAAACTTTTAATAAAAAAATGCATAGGTAAACTTAGTGTTTGATGGGCTGCCAAAGAGTCTTTTTAGAGTAGTAGTACGGGACTAGTGATGCGTATAATTATAGGTGGATTGATTATAAAATACAGCAATACAATAGATTATTATTATGTTAACATTTAGAAAAGAAGCATATTTTGAAGAAAAATCCTCATGTTTTTCCCGATTTATGTACATTATAGGCTATTAGTTTGCAGGTCATCTAATAAGTTATCAGGTTTGGGTTTGGTCTTATGTTACCCCATTATTGGTTAAATAATACATTTATTATGCGAGAAGATAATACACTGTTTTAATTGTATGTACCAATTATCTTGTAAATATCGACAAATCGCACGCTATATTAAGAACAGTGAATTTTAAAATCGATCTGTGATGTAACAAGCAGTTTTAAAGCGTGCATATTTTGTAATGCTGCTTGTTTGTGAAAGTTTATTCTGTGCTCGCACACAAACACACACACGTGTTATTAATTTGTTCATTTAAAAGTATTTTGAAACTGGTCCATTACTATTATATGACTGCTCGCAAATCAAATTAATTTGATGCTGAATTTCACCGAAAAACGTACGAATATAAAAATAAAATGAACTATGCATAAATATGTACATATGTAATAAAAAATGAAATTCGCAGCAGTCCCCTCACCCAATTAATGTAACTCAGAAAAGGTAACAAGTTGTAAATTGTACGAAAATAACTTATTTAAACGAAAGAAATAAAGCAATTTATGTGGTTTTACAAAATATTTTCAAGTAATATTTTACATCTACGCACACAAATTTGTTATTATTTCTTTTTGCATTGGCTTTTACTTTGTTTAATATACTTTTATTTTTATTTTATACAAGTATTTTTATTTTATTTGCGATACTAGATTTTACTATAAAAGAAACATTTCCATATAAAAATACTGCAGCAGCGTGGATTTTAGCTGCAATCACATCATCCTTAAAATACATGAAAATCGTACGCAGCAGTACGCATATGTATGTAACGCTTACAAAAATCGCGTTTATTTTTAAAATCAAATTGGTAAAAAACAGAGATGTTTGTTTATATCACGTAGTATAGCTTGTTATCGTTGTTTCATCTCTGCTGCACATTCATCATCATCATCATCTTCACACACAAGTATGCATATACAAAGATTGTTGGTACGGTTTATATGTATAGGTATATAAATTAAAAAATCAAAGCTTGTTTAGAAACATGTTTTCTTTTACGCAAAAAAAATAAACTTATACACGCATAGTTTTCTATTTACAAACAATAATGCATGTTTTTTTGAACAGACATGCACAATTATCTTTGTTGCATTGCTTTTGTTGTTGCTTTTGAAAAATTAATATGAGCTCTTCGTCTTCTCTTTCTTTGAAAATATTTTTCATGTCTCGTTTTTAAAACCCTTAATACTTTTTTTTACATTTAAACAGATTCATGATTTATTACATTCAAAGTTAACTAGCTCAATGATCATGCTTGCTAATAATGACCATTGTTCCATCAGATCCCATCCTTTTCACTACTTTCCTAATTTTATGCTTCCTACCACTTCCATGATTATACGAAGATGTTGATGATGAGTGGTGACCATCATGGTGTCCTTGTCGCCTTTGTCTGGCACGTCGCTTGCCACTCTTGCGTTTCTTCCCACTCCTTGTGCTAATCTCTCCAACTTTGTTCTCGGCAACGGGAACCAAATCCTGTTGGAACACAGTGGTTTCTCCTTTAACAGGGGATGATGTCGCAGTGGAAAATTGCTTGGCACTTTCATAAGCAACAGCTTCTGTCACATAGAATTGCTCATCAGGTGACAAAGCTGTGGTGACTCCCTTATCATCACCTTTATTCCTCAAAAACACTGTAGCAGCCGAGGTTGATTCAACTGGTGCAGCACTTGACACTTTTCTCAAAGTGACCTTTTCAATGATACGCCTGGGATAATTGGTTGTTGCTTGAGTTGCTTGGTCAGTAGTAGCAGCAGAGGTCACTGCAGAAGAAGATATTTTTCTTGCCTTTTTACGTGAACTGGTAGTACTTGTCTCGGCTGGTATACTAATGCCCATCCGTTGGTCCAATTGATGAAGTTCCCTTCTCCTCTGGAAACGTTTTCGGTTGGCTTCCATCCGCTTCTGAACACGATTTTCCCTATCCTCAACTTTGTCTTCCCGCTCTTTTAAAGCTTGCTCACGATCATCTAATGCCTTTGCCCTAAGCTCCACAGCAGTTTGCCTTTCCTTTGCCAACTTATCAATTTCCTTTTCCCTTTGCTCAGCTAACTTCAAAATTTCAATTTCACGCTCATTTAACGCTTTTTCCCTGGAGGCTATGCGAGCTTCACGTTCCAGTAAGCGCCTGTCCGTTTCCAACACTTGCTTGTCAATGTTGTTGCTTCGTTGATCCAATTCAGTGTCTCGAATGTCTAGCGTGTATTCCCTGTCTTCCAGCACCTTTTATCAATGCCCCCAAAAATCCCATTTTTATGTAATTTTATTGAAACTGAAAACAATTTATTATTTTATGTTGCAAACCTTTTCTCTTTCCATAACCGCAGCTTTAATTGTCTCCAAATCTTGTTCCCGAGATTTGGACACCCTATTAACAGCTTTCACCTGCTTCACTCGCTCCACTGTGTTTTTTGTGGAAGCAGTGTATTCGGGTATCGCGGGCTCGGTGGTTTCCGACTGTATTCATATTTCACCACATTTTTCATACAATTTTTTCTCCCTTTTTATTTTTTTAAAATTTATTCAATTTCACTCCTACCTGTACTTCCGCTTCCACTGGAGGCACGCTATTCCTTCCCCTGGCAATCCCCCTCCTCCGAAGTTGCTGTTGGTGTGACAAAGGATTAGGTTTCCCTTCAACCTCCACCCCCGCCATGACCATCACAATACCCACCACCACCACCGCCACACTCCAATGCCACCAATGTTTCATAATAGCACTTGTACTAACACTAATAATTTTTAAAACCTAATATGAATCACTCCCCTTACCACACAGACAAACAACTTAGAGAAAACTAAATCTTTCTGTAAAACAAAACGATTTTTTCTTCAATCAAATTTAAACTGCTTCCCTTCCCCTTTTTCTAAAAAAAAAAGTGCTACTAGTTCTCGCAAGTCAATCACATAACATGGTTGTTGCCAATACGCTTATCGCAACAAGACTAGTTGCTTCTTGGCTCACATCAGCTTACATATTCGCCTTGCATCCTCTGTTTTTTTTTTTTGTACTTTGTTGCTTTTTTTCCTCTTCATCATCATACTACTCTAGTACATATACAAAACAAAAGTGTATTACATACTCATCTATTCCTTTCCAACCAACAATCAAAGCAACAATGATCACATCATATAGCACAAAGCCTTTTGCATTTGCATTACACACGCACATTGTTAGCAGACATGCATGATGCATCAACATACGCATAGAACGTGAAAATATATATATGTATCACTCACTTCACCTCTTATTCTCTTATTCTCATCTAATCAAGTTCTTTTTAAATACCCCTACTGATTAGACTTGCATTTATTGTGAACTACAGCAGCAGCAGCACTGCCCATCCAATTTTCTATTTCATACAGAATTTTTCACTTTTTTGCTTTTTAATTTTCAACTCGTCATCATCATCATTACGATTATAAATAAAAAGAGCTTAAAATGGGATCTTCAAAAAAGCAAAAATGTACAAGGTGATTTTTGGCGTTTAAGGGATTTGGTATTATGATCATCACATCAGCATATATTCATTATTCATAAATTCATAATGTTAAACTGAATGAATGGTAGCCTTTTGCATGTACATATGTGTGCCTTACATTTTAATTACTGTATTGCTTAATGTTATATATGTGAAGCGTGAGAGATTATTGGTAGAAGATTAGTGATTGTGATTACATTTGCCAAGAAAAAAGAGATGGTGAAAATAACATGGAGCTTATGACCAGGTCGAGTATGATGAGTTATCCTCCAAGGAACTAGACAGAAACCAGACAATCACCAAAAAGAAGAAGTGATCCTTCCCCCCCACCGGGTGGTAAAGGCTTCCTTTTTCAAGTCACTCAGTAAACCGAGGCTGAAGTATAAATCAATGCATTGAGGCATTGTAATTTGTAAATTAGGATGAATGACACGTTAACGTTATGCGTGGATGCCGCATTTGGCCGAAACAGAATATAAGATCCATTATTACCTCGACGGGACTAATATGACGGGAGCATACATTGATGCCGTCATAATTATGCCTAACAGCATACTACCCGTCCTTGCACCTTTTTAATTTTCATCTCGCCATCATCCTCATGATTTTAAACAAAAAGGGCTTAAAATGGTATCTTCAAAAAGAGGGGGGAAAATTACAAGGTGATAATGAAAAGGCACATTATGCCTACTTTTATTGCTGTAAATATAGTATGTATGGTTCTTAAAATACAACGCCTTCGAATAAAATTGAA
>JAHZNC010001086.1:0-13549 GCA_027744095.1 Zhuqinia jingwanae
ATCTTACTATTAATTTATTTGTATACATTTGAATAACATCTACTCCTAATTTACTGCATTTGATGTACTTTGTGCAACTACGCCAACTTTCTTTTTAAGGCTCACCTACCAGACTTGGATTTTACCCCTCCATCACTGCATAAAAAAATGATAATTCCTTGGCAATCCAAAATCATAACCTATATTCAGTTTTAACATTGCCGACATGACCACGACCACTTTGAAGTCAAATTGCATACAAAATTTCATGGTATGCTCAAGGTGGCGATTGTAAAATCGGTGAAAAAAACAATTTTCTGTTTTCTACTGTTTTAACTTTGAATCGCGACCATCAAATTACTGAGAAATAGGATTTTTCCCAATGAGCTCCACTACAGGTTTAAATGTTTTTAAAAACTTATGTGTGAATGTGGCGACGTTAAAAAAACACTCACAACACATCACATAATTTCTACAATGATGCAATAAAAACAAATCACTTGTGATGTGACTGAGTTAGTTTACAGTAGTCATTCTTGAGTTAATCCACAACGCATTTGGGCATTTGTTTTAATCACTTATAAATCAATAAACAATTCAAAAAAGAGAATGTGTTTGGGTATGCAGAGACCCTGTCAGGTCAGACTACCTCAGGTTGGACCTTACGCTGAGGGGCTGACAGGGACACGGGGAAAGCATGGTCTGTGGAGTTAGTCCCTGGGCTACTGGTGGGGTCATCCACAGGTGAACCTAGCCCGCCGTTTACTGCCTAGTTTTCATGTTGTATTTGTAAGAACACTCTGACTAAATGGCAGTTGTAGGAAGACGAGGATATCCTAGGCCACGTGGCCGCCGAAATCCTCGTCAATGACGAGTACATCCTCGTCATTGCAATAAAATTAAAAAAATGTTAAAAAATTAAGCAGTAATATAACTTTAACTTAAAGTTAACAAAATTTGTGAAAGTTTAACAACATTTTCTTTGTGGAAATATAAATCTTTACCTTATTTAGGAACTTTCTGCCGAGGCCCTCAAAAATTCCACCGAGGACCTTGCGAGACAACGCTTTACATTTTATGTTATTAATATTTTGCAAAGAAATGGTAATAACTATTCGCGAAGCAGAAAAGTTATTGAAATCGTTGGAGGTAGGTGTCTGTTCGTCTATCTACACCCCATCCTTCGAATTAAGCTAGCCCATGGTTCTATTTGTCTTTTGAGTGGTACAGTCTATCGGTATGGCAAATAGTCGAGACTGCAGGAATTACAGACTCTGTAATAGTTTGCTAATTGTTAATAACAATTTGTTATTTCATTCTAATGATAGGAGTATTTTTCTGTACTGCTTTTATGCCATTATCGTAGACAGACGTAACAAGCAGTGCTCTTCTATGTTGGATAGCAGTTGTCGACTACGACAATTCAGTTTCCAAGGATTGTTTTTATTTATTTCATGATGTCTCCAAATGAGTGGTGGGCTTACCTTAAACAACTTTGAAATCAACCTGAAAAATGTGTTTCATTTAAGTGTAATCAAAACCAGCATGATTTCCACCCTATCATTTTGCTTGTCATCAAAGTCACATCGATCAACCCGACATCAGCATTTTACTCTAACAAATTATGAAAAACCTTACAAATATTTCCACATTAAACCCTTGAACACTTAAAATTCATTCTTTTTACAAAATATAAATGATTTAGTACAATAAATTGATTCGGAGGGCAACGTGCAAAAATGATCGTGAACATGATTTATATTTTTAAAATAAAATAAGATGGGATAACAGCGAGTGATTTATAATAATCATATGTAGCCCAACGTTTCGACTTATTCCAAAGTCCTCTTCAGGACCAAATTCACTCAAGTCTCAGATGAATGTATTAGCTTGTTAACGACGGTGTTTTTAAAACCGTAAATTAAATTGGCCCAACTTGTGGATTTAAAATTATATGCAGTGCAATCAATGGTTTTAGAAATATGTTGATTGGGTGGATATACTTGTGAAATTCTGGTATTTTATTCATTTAACTAACAACTTTAGTTTCTAATTGTACATTCCCCTTCAATCAAACGCCGCAATCAGTTTCAATATGTTATATTTTCAAACAGGATTACTACAAGAACGAGTACATGTTTTCATTACACAAAATAACTGATGTTTTACTTTTAAACAGGTTTTGTATCCTTTGCATGCAACTAATTTTGATTTATTCCCAAGTCCTTCACAAAGTCAGTTTGGATTTTATTCAATCCAAATTTCTTACAATTGATACCACATCAGCCATATAAATGGCAGCCCTCGTATATCACAATTTTATTTTATTATTTGAAAATGCAATGATAAAAAACTAGTAAAATTGTTGCAATTAGTCCCATTATCTAACGAATAAATATTTAAAACTTTAAAAGTATATTTGATGTGTTTATTCCATAGTTCCATTTTCGAAGAAATATCTAGTTTTCAATATTAAGTGCCTAGGTAAATGTCGAAATGTGTAGCCGACCACAACGTGATGAATAATGCCTTTTCCCAGGTACACAGTCTGTCCAAATTTGCATGAACCACAAACGCTCTATTTTCTTCTAAAATCATGGCCGATTTGCCCACATATTTATTTACAATGGATTAAAACATTAGGGTTGGCTACTGATATTTACAATGTTTTCCAAATTTTACTTTACGCTAACAATGTTGCAAGGACACTTGAATATAATGAAATGCTAAAGGACCGGCTAAACTTTAAAACTTATAAATAATATGTTCCACTTTTCAATTTGTTTGTAAACTTGTTTGGATGAAAATAATAACCCAATTATTTTCTATACGACTTATTATTTTAAATCTACAGAGTACATACTCACTTATCAAACAAAATATGGATAATGACAATCCAAAAATAAATAAGAGCCACACAATACTCGTATGTTTCATATTTAGAACTTTTGGAGTAGTCGCAAGGTCAAACTCCCATCTGGCTGCCAGCCCTTTTATATCCGTTGTCACCATTTCACTGTCAAATATGAGCTCATGTACTTGAACTCTCACCAATGCTTCCCAATCCGCAGCCTGGATTTTACCCATGCCAAGAATTAGTCCAAAGTCCCTCATCCACCTCAAAGAATTCTCAAAATGGACTGCCATTGGTCCCTTGGCCATTGCCCAGTACTCGGATGACTCAATTGACTCGCTGGATGCATGATAAAAGGATTCCCCAAATTTTCTGGCAAACACCCGCACCACAATACCCACAACATTTGCATATCCCAGCCAAACATGTTTCCCATTCAAAAACATTTCACCAAATCGTTTTCTTATAAATAAACCTACGTCTCTTTGGGAACGTGCATTCATCATAAATTTGATTTCTCCCTGTATTTTATGCAGTAGTTTGGTCATATAGCCCGAGTGCGTGCTAACATTGGCCAAGGTACCGAAAACAGTCTCCAGCTCCTCATAATGGGCCACATCATTTGATAAAAACGCAATAGGCCACTCATGTGAGTCCTCAACAACTTCCCGGAAATGCTTAATAAAGGAGACGGGTTCATTTCTGGTCAGGAAGCTGGTAAGCTCGCTTCTATACGTTTCGCTAATTAGCAAGCAGTACACAAGCCAGATTGACATAACTAGCCGGAAATACGTTTTTGCGGTTGGTAGCCCATCTTCCAGACACTGATCAAACAATGGCCGATATAGACTGCTGACAATTTCCTCAAATCTTATCACTTCTTGACCAACTTTCTTTCCTCGTGTCAAAAAGAAGATGATAGCAATCAGCAAAAGGAACAATACCACTGTTGTTGCAAACAGAGGTAGACCAATGGGACCCAGCAAAACAGCCACCTTTGACAATTGTTGTTCACGCTGAGGGGAAAGCAACTTGATTGAATGCTTAAATCCGGAATGGAAAAGAATGGAATCCTGACTTCTTTTCAGCAGCTCATCCAGCGCAATTAGTTTAGTATGTAAATCCACAGGGAATCTATTTCCATTCATGTAGCAAGAAGACACGCTCAAGTTAAACTTGATCATGAAATATTTTATCGTCAAAATTTCGGGTGTGGGGCGTATCAAGCTATGATTCCAACTCTCCACATTTAACACAATGTCATCCAGCGTGGAGTAATCAAATGCGTAGTTGTTTGGAATTAAACTAATGTAGTTGATAATTCTATCAAGATAAGTCTCGCGAACGCACATCTTGGCTTCGTAAACTTGGCGGGAGGAATATTCCAAAGTAATTATGTTTGGGAAGGGTGAAAAATAATTGACAAAAGTGACTGTTTGCCAATAAGGCGGATAAGATGTGACATCATTTACCAGTTGAAGTACAACTCTTTTGCTAAGATTTATCCAGACTAGGCTGGTTACTTGCTGGATAAAGTTGTCATTTAAAAGGTCATGTGGATTTTCACTTTGACAAAGGACCAGGTTAGCTCTGCTATTTGTGAAGCTTAGTTTTAAAGAGTGTAAATAATTTATATAATATTCACTCACTGAGCCAGGAAATGAAGAAAGTGAAACCAAGTTTAATATGTTCATCTGGGAAGGTGGTTCATCCCCAAAATATTTGTCACTGTGATTTGCCAAACTAACAGCTTGAACGGTAAGTTCACCGAGAATTGATACAATTTTAGGGAACATTACAACTTTGTAAGTTTTGTATGTACTCACTTTTGAAATGGTGGAAAATATGGTGTCCAAAGTGTCAAAACTTTTTGGAACTGAAAACAGATTTATGATGCTTATTTTTGTATTCCAATCCTTGTCTATCAATTTACTTTTTATAATGAGTTGGATATTGGTTGTGGGATCATTCTTTGTTTGGAAGGAGGCTGCATGAAATTGCACTAGTTTTCCAATTAAAACAATAATTTGGAATGGAAATCGAATACGGACAAAAGGAAACATGATAAAGTAAAGTTTAAAAATGTTGATTTAATAAATGTTGGAATTAAGCCTTTTCTTGATGGGATTCAACTTTTTTTTGACAATGTCCTTTGTCCTCGCTGGTGCCCTAATATCAAATTTGTGCAAATACTTTTCTATTCAAGGAACAGTGTTGACATATTGTTATTTTTATAGTCTATAATTTATGTTTAAACTGCTCAAATTAAGCAGAAGATGACACTTATCCAAAGTTTACTTGTGTATTTAACCTTGCGAATCACCTACTTTACTACATGCAAGTGCTTGGATCACTAGTGCCCACTCGGCATCCAGTGCATATCCTACTCCAGTTCGGAATTATTGCCCAGGCAGTGGGGGGAGGACGACGCCTCCGTCGTCCTGGGCGACGTTACAAAATAAACAAAGAATTTTAACCAATGCTGTGCAAACACTCAACACTCCAGCCGATCAAAAACCAACGTAGCTTTGAATGAATATATTTGTACGTGTATATGTATGGATTTGGATATCAATGAGGTGGAACTTAGAAAATTAATTTTTATCAGAAATATGCAGTTGCATTAACGCACGTACGATAGAAAACACTTGTGGTGAAAAATTGCATTACATAATAATATTGATAGCAAAGGCTTAAAAATAACGTTAACTTAATTCCACAAATGTCTAATTATTGAAGGAAAAATAGGAAATAATGAACTCAACGGATAACCCAACTAGTTCTAAATGGTTACCAGTGAGAGAAATGCATGATCTCAAGTGGATGCTACTTGGCCATAAATCCTTACAGAAAACAAATCCTATAATGCTTAATGACTTAATAAATTCTGAAGCAATGACAAATATAAATACAAGAAGCAAAGCGATTATTAATGTTGAGAGACTGAAATGCACAAGTTATATACAGTATAAAAGCACAAGTATATGGGCAGGTATACCTGCTGAAATCAGCAAACTGAAACAACATAGTGCAATTCAAAGACAAGGCTAAAGAACATATAATATGTATTAGGCAAAGTGATAGTGAATGTGGCTGTGATCTTTCCTGCATTGATGATGTAGTTGAACGTGTGCGTCGTGAATGTAGCTAAACAAAGACTAAAAGTTGCAAATAAAGTTTACCAATCAACGTAATGACCCAGGTTTGGGGTGTTGATTGTTGAAACAATACAATACTTATAGTGACTCACCAACGAGTAATTAATTAAAAATAGTCTTTATAAGATTGGAATGGTATGGTAATTTTTTGTCATCTTTTTACCCTTATCATTTTATCCATACCATTCCTATCTTATAAAGACTATTTTTTTACTTAATTACTCGTTGGTGAGTCACTATAAGTGTATATACCAAGTTTCACGTGTTTATTCCTATAAACAAGGAAGTTGGACATTTTACCCCCCACTGGGGGGAGACTAATTTTTTACTTAATTACTCGTTGGTGAGTCACTATAAATGTACATACCAAGATTCACGTGTTTATTCCAATAAACATGGAAGTTGGACATTCTACCCCCACTGGGGGGGTAAACTATTTCATGAATCCCTAGTTTTGATACCTCAATGTGGCTTTGGGGGTGGGGGCTCGGAAAGGTATGGTCAAGCTTGTTGAACAAGCAAAATTTACCTTGTGGGTGGGACTTCGATTTCCTTTATATTATTACGTACCATGTGAAGGACCCCAAACAAAGGTTAAATTTTCGTAAACTGTATGCATTTTGGGAGCCAATGAGATTATGATATATGCTTAGGTGATGACGCTACTAGGTAACGTTTCAGAACAAAAACAAAACTGCTTTTTGGCAGACGGCAGAAATCGAGGCCTGGTCCAGGATTGTATTGGTATAAATATTAGGGGGAAATGCCTGACAAATAGATCCATTGTTTTTACATCCATTAAAAGACGATCATGCAATATCCTGTCCATTATCTATAATCCATGCACATCCTACACTCGCCAAGATGAGCCCACGTCCTCCTTTATACATCCTCCTTTGCATTTATTACTCGTGAACTAAGTTAATTTTGTTGTGCGCCAGCCAAGAGGAGCTGTACTGCTCCTTTTATTGCTAGTAAAAAGTAAGGCTGTAAGTATATTTAAAGGTCACATCAAATTTAATAAACTGAATAAAATAAGACGGTAGGATTGTACCCTTCTGGTCGCGATGGCATTAACATTATGGTCCCATGCTGTCGCGAAGCATAGGTTGTTTCTATACAGTCGCATTCAAAAAATACACACAAAGGTACACCCTTTGCGACAGCATTATACCATCAATACGAAATACATAACGTGGAAAGGTGTGTGAACTCTCCGCTAATGGTTAGAATATCATGCTGTTGCAACTGACAAAGCGACAGCATGTTTAAAAATTTCCTCCTCAAAAATTTAACTATGACTATAGATGAGTCTAACATATGAATTTACGCTGTCGCAATGAAACAATGCGACAAAATTTCATATATTCGGTAATAACTATGTTACGGCCGCACGGTTTAGTTGCGGAGAGTTCCATGTTATGTAATTAGTATTGATGGTATAATGTTGTCGCAAGTTTTGCTACGGGGTACACCTTTACACGCATTTCTGAAGGCGACAGTATGGGGGAAAACAATGTAATTTTCGTGCGACAGCATGAGGCTTTAACTTGGATGCTGTCGTGACCAGAAGGGTACAATCCTACCAATAAGACTGATTTACGAGCAGCTTGGGGGGGAATAGTGGAATAATAGGGTGGATTTGAAACTGAGGAAAACGAGAAGATGAGAGAGTTTTATATCTTAAAAGTAGAGGAGTACCTTAAATTACGTTGGCCAATTCTTGGTTGAATTTGTTTGGACGAACAGGCAGGACATACAGCGGTAGGTCTACCATATTCTTATCCATTTTGCTCGACTTCAGAAAAAAATGGGTTGAATTGAGGAAGGTTGCTGTATGTTGATCATGAGGATGATCATGATAGAGAGAGATAAAGTGGATGCATATGGGAATATGAGAGTCTCCCCTGTCATTTATCATCAGGGATCCTGCCTATTAAGATCAAAGTATTCAAAGTATTAATGAAGATTGTTTGAAAGTACCTGTCTCATTAAAACTTGTCTCAAGTGAGCTTTTCTTGCAAGCGTGCCGCTGCGGCTCACATCAACACACAAACTCGGATTAAAAACAATGCAGCGGATTGGGCTGCCCCAAATCCCAACAAAATTTTAAATAAATATTGTGAAATCATAACAACCATACCACATGCATTTAGAGAAGGACTCGTGCACTCTCCTCTAATAAGTGTGTGGCAGAGCAATCTTGATGTTTATTGTAGCGTGTGAAAAGACAAAAAACACATGCCTGCCTATTTTCTCTCAGTAGCAGCAGCAGCAACAAGACAAGGGAAAGGACCTCCGTATGTACAATGTATATTGAGAGAGCGACGGAAAGTTGTGTAATAATAATAATAATAACAAGAGCATATTATTGTTCTCACACATCCCACATTCTAAAAACTAGGCACTTGTTATGATTATCTGGGAAGAGAACAAGGAGAAGCAGGAGAAGTAAGCAAGATACTCCTTCCCTTTCACTTCCCAACTTGTTTACAAATTTAACCCAGGATTTTGAGAAGCTTCCTTTTTACTCACCAAACATTTTACTTTCTTCTCAAAATCCACGGCTATCATTCTCATTTGCTACTTGATATACACCCATTTCCTTTTGTTTCTTTTCCCAAACAAAAACTGCAAATCCGCTACTTTCACTACACGTTGAGACTGCTTTTCAGCTGAAATCAAGACAACATATTCGCATTTTTCAAGAGAAACATAAAATAGGTAGATCATAAATAATTGTGTGGACCAGCACAGGGAACGAAAATATGTGCAGCTATTAATGAGACCGAGAAATAACATAAACTTTAAAATATAAAATAGCCATGAAGTATTCCTAATTCCCTGGTTGGTTAAGATTACAGTTACATAACTCGTTAATAGAACAGCTTTCACACATCCGCTATTTTGAGGCTACCTTTATTTTTTACTTTGTGTGTCTGCTTATTTGGAAAACCAAGTTTACTTAAGTGTTTATGTTGGACTAATATATTGTTTAGGTAAATGTTCCATTCGTTTCCAGGTGGTGGAATCAGAAGGATCATGGTGGAATGCGTGAAACGTTCACTTAGTTAGTGGTGATTAGGCTACCTGCAACACTTTCTTTCTTTGAAAAAGCGGAAAATATGTAGATTCTTGCCTTTCTTTCGACCCTCAGCTTTATTCAAAGGAAATAAAGCTTTATTGTATTTCTGGTCTCCTCTGTACGGAGTATCTGGCGGAATTTTCTCAATCTTTCAAGCAACTTGTATTATGGTCGTTTTGTGGTTGAGCGTGGGAGTGTCTCGTCGGTTGGCTGGCCTGATTCCAAGGACATTCCGTTTGTTTAAAATAGCTTCTTACAAGAATCATAATTTGATGTAGCCATTCTGTTTCTCAAACCAATTCCCCACTCCACCGCCAGCACAAACACAAAGCCACATTACAAAAAAGGCTACATGGATCTGTTCTTCTTCCGTATGAAACATCATCCTTGCCAGATATTTTTCCCTTTCATCTTTCCATTCCTTTATTTCTCAATATTTCATATAGATGGTGATTGCAAAGTGGTTTCCGTTGCTGATGTGAATTCCAGTTTTGAGCAACAAATGGAGGAAACGAATCCCACACTAACTCACCACCTACTAAAATGTAGTTTAGGTGCACGACACATGCAATACTTGCTCGCGGCTCTGCAGACTTATCCTAGCCAGTTGCTGAATCTACTGCTCAAAGATTATCATAACATAACTAACCCTTCCTTTATACATTTAGCTAACTCAAAGCAGTTCATTTTTCACCACAATGCTTTTACTACCAGCCTCCATTTATGAGGACAATTTAGAGCAACAACATACATACCTACGTATTACGTGTTATGTGTACAAATGTATTAAGGTTCATGCAATTCAGAACATTTCAACGGCGTAAGCTTATCATAAATTTATCTTTTTACATGAACGGACACTTGGAGAATCAATCCTCCAGACACTTTCAAGGGAAGTAAATCTACAAATAAAATTGAAAAAAAACATACTCAAATCTACGTTTTAAGAGCCTTTAGATCTCTTTGTTGCAATAATTTCACGTGCAAAGTACATGATCAAGTATGCGTTTGATTTGAAATTGACATGAATTTACACGAGTTCACACCAGTCTTTGATTCCCAAAATCCTGTCTTTGTAATTTTGTATATTATCCGAACCATCCATATAAAATCATCAATTGTCTAAAAACAACAAAGCTACTTTTTGCTAGAATTCTTGGAAAACCAAAATTTACCTTGATTAATAGCAAGGCTATATCAATAATATAATAGATCAACAAGTAATAAATACAAATGGGAACAAAACAAGAATTAGATTATCAAAATCAACAACAAGAGGATTGTCAAAGACCTCGCTTGTGCTCATCATTGCTCGCAAGTACAAACGAAGGAACAGGTGTACATGAATTAGCTTTAATTTTGAAAGTATACCTGGATGGAAAGGTTCTGAGACAAAATAACCTTGTATCTAAATTACAACTATCTGTTGTACATAACCTATTATGTACGTTGTTAGCACAAGGTTAAGGATGTTATTGATAATGAACACTGGATGCGTCTCCAAAAAAGAAGTCAATGTTCCTGGAAATATATAACTTCCTTGGGGCAATGCAACTCAATCAGGGAAAAGCCAAGAGACTGGCTCGAGTCTTCAACAAGTTACCTCGAAATGCTTCTCGGAAAAAGAATAACAACTCACCCGAGTCCGGTGTATTGTATTGTATTGCCAAATTTATTCAATGTTCAAATCAATATCGTTACATTAATTCAAATCATATAGGAAAACAAATTTCATGACGTAAGATTAAAATCTAGCGTCGGTGGAATCCGACCCCCTTTTTATATACTTGGATGGAGCAAGATGCTCTCTTCAATGCATTTAGCATTTTGCAATTTTTGCATATTAAAAAGTAGACAAGGAATGCGACCCATATTGTATTCATCATGCATAACAAAGCGCATGTGGATTGTTACCAAGGATTACAATAAGGACCTCGAATTATCTCCATAACAAAAAAATTCTGGATTGTGCTATCTCTATGCCAGAAAACTGTACGGCATGTCACGATATCCAATCCCGGGGCAAAGTGAGATAATATTATACAGTAAAAGCTCCTAAAATTCTGCACATTTTGACATCCATATCATAATATATAGACCTAATATATATCATATTTTTTATATTTGACTCTAAAATTTTAAAAATGTGATAGTACTAGAAGATATTATACAAATTTTAGTTTTTTGGCTTTAATATAAAAAATTTGTTCATGGACTTTTCGTAAATTTCGTACCGTGGTCCACGATATGTTATTTCCGATCTCTTTGTGTACACTCTTACCTCCGTAATCTTTTGGATAGGTACACAAGACCTGTGAACTCAAACGGAAATACAGATGACGTGGGAGCACACGGTGCGATGATGCGAAAAATATCCTGCAGTTTTTTTTTGTTTTTTTGATGGTAGGACTGTGAGATATGTCGAAAAAATATCTTGTTGTTTTTCTTTGAGATATGCAACAAATTCAATAGGTCAATATAATATTCTGGGCGCGAACATCAAACTAGAATACCCGAAATTTGTATTTTTTCTTGTAGTTCTATTGAGCCGCAAACTATAATAAAAAATCCCGAGATAAGCAAACTGTTTACGTTAAGATCAATGCGAGTGAATAACCGCATGCCAATGTATTCACACAAAAAACTTTGAAACAAACCGTGCATCTGTGAGAAATAATGAAAGTTTTTTAAATGGGAATATCGCTTCAGCAAGTTACTTAAGTTACGGACACGAAGGTACTTAACAAAACAATAAAAAGTTGTTACTTTTTCTTGGGTTATAACAATTTTGTGGAACTTGTAGTCTAGAATACGTCTGTCTGCTTGAGAAAGTTTTGTATACTCCAGTATTACAAATATCGCAATATGTATGAAAGATAATATATAACATAAATATATTGGTGAATAGAATATAATTTGTAACCTATATAAATAAACGTAAAATGTGTACTATGGTCTATGGTAGATGTGTTAGTTATAATAATAGTATGTGTACATGATTTAGTGGCCTGGATGTCCTTTGTCGTGACATCTGCCTGTGCTGCCATGTGCAAAGAATACTTTTTCGATCTTCGGTTTCACAAGACACTCCAACAGGCTTGCTTACAGGTGGTGCCAATGATGATCTTGCAGATGAAATGAAGCTAACGACGACAGCCAACGCGGCAGCAGTACCACTGCCTTGAGAACTTTTTTTGTTGGAGTCGCTTCCTCTTTTACTACAAGACACATCTTAAATATGATGATGACGCTATTTGCATTATACCTACCCACACACATTGCATAATAATAGATATCTTGTAGCTACCTATATGGATTTAATACTACTACACTTTCCTCTACATAATATTCGGATAAGGGAGAAAACAATATTATTTTTTTCACCTGCTCAACACAAAACGGAGACCTGGGTTTATACGCGTGACTCCGGCGGGATTAGAAAAAGTAGTGCCCTGCCACCACGACTACTCCCATATAAACATTTTAGTCGACATTTATTGTAGTTAAGGCTATACGCTGAGATTGTCACATCCTACTATCTTGTAAACAAAGGATTCTCTCTCGCAAGTGTGATCTCAAAAACAATGGGTCCTAAAAATTCCAAACATGCTTGCTCAGTCCTTTCATCGCAAATGGTAAAGCGGGAGCACTTGCCCTTCATTTTAATCCAAACAAGTAGGCAGACTATGTAATCTCTTCATGAGCAAATATGCAGCTTCAATTCAATTGAAATGGAATTCATTTAATTGAATCCTTCTTCTTACATCCACCAGTCCTCTCTCTCTCCCATTGGTTCTCACTTTATCATTATTTTTCCTCCTGTTTTCATCACTCAGAAAGTATATCTCCCAATGTGTGTGTGTGTGTGTGGGAATATTTGGGCTCTTCAAAACTAATCACTTGATAGATTAGAGATACTTTTTAAAAGGAATTCTTCAATTTCAAATCCAGTGAATAGTGTAGTAGTAGTAGGCTTTAATTTTATTTAATCCCGTCTTTATTCTATTAGTATCTCAAAATGGGAATGAAGAGGAAAACTATTTAATGAAACATTAATACAGAGGGATACAAGCCTTCAAAATAAGTTTGATGAGTGGAGAGAGACGCACTTTTGTGCTACTCATATAATTACATGTCCTTTTGTTGAGTGCATCTTTTCCCAGAAAAATCACATACCTTTATACAAGTAAATGCTATGAAAATAATAATAATGTAGTAGGAAAGGCATTAATAATGTAAGCATCAATAGTCACAAATGTGGATACACTCAACTCAATGCCATTCCAGTGTTCGACACAGCAAAAGCAAATTTATGGATTGGATTGCTGTTTAAGAAAAAACATGTCCAGATGTTAAATAAAGCCCTTTTTTCCAACATCCTCCATATCAGTGCTGGGTGGGACACCGGTGTCCCAAATTGTGCTACCGGACACCGGTGTCCCGTCGGTGTCCGGTGTCCTGGTGTCCCATGAA
>JAHZNC010001087.1:0-12704 GCA_027744095.1 Zhuqinia jingwanae
CCATTATCGATTCCTTTCGAAGATTGATCGCCTTGATACCCAGCTCCGTCCACGTAACGCCCGTCATGGGTAATAATCGTCATCGCCGCAATAAATGGCAGTAGAGTGGTTTTTATCTGGGAAAAAATTGGGTATAATTTTAGCCAATTTACATGAATTTGGCGTAACTACTAGTGTGCACGAAAAAAAAATTCTTGGAGTGTGTGCAAACGTGTTCTTTTTTCCATCCGGAGAGTACTGCAAAACATAACTTCATGCATTGCAATATATTAACAAGCTGAACCCAAAAATAAATGCCCTTATTCATGTATTGAACGAAACTACATTATGAAGTCTGATAACTTAAAATTACCAAAAAAAAGAAATATAGGAGAGATAAGAAACTCCCTCAACAATGAATTACCTATTATTTACAACATAGCAAATAATGTAACAAAAAAATGCTGGGCTCCAGACATTTCGTTATTACGAGTCGTGTTTTGCGAAAAAATGTGAAAATGTGAAGAGATAAAAGTGGGCGTATAGCAATCAACATTCCTTTTTTCCTTATCTTCATCTTCATACTTCAAAACTTTTGCTACTACAAAAAAAATATCAATAAAAAGTAAATCCATTTCTTATACTCCCACACTACAATTGCATTCATTTGCACTTTTTATTTTTATGTACACGACGTTGATTCACGCAACATTATTTATCATTTAATATTTATCAGATTGGGAAATAAATAAAATGCCGATAAAAGGCCTTTTTGAAAAACGAAAATTCTAATGATCATCATACACGCAAAAACGAAAACAAAAGTTATATTGAACGACCACCACGGAACGGAGGAAAAAATATTTTCGAAAACAAAAGTGATATCGGCAGAGGAAATTCCGTTATTGATATGTGTGGTATTGTTGCTTGTGTAAATATCATGAAAAATCCTGATTAATCAAATTTTCACGGACTTGTAAAATAATACATGCATATTAGATTACATTTTGCTTTTACAAAATTCGTCGTTGCTTGATTAAATTTGCAAGTTTGATGAGCAGTATATGTGTAAACATAAACAATTAAAAAAAAATACTACCAACTTACAGATAATAACCATTTCATGGCTGTGTTGAGTAGCGTGTCCCAGTTCTGGGAATTGTGTAATGATGTTTACACCAACTTCGGATTTGTAAAAACTTATACTGGAGTATCTACATGAAACTTGATGAATATGCCTTATAAAGTACTGAATTTGTGTAGTACGTAGGTAGGTATGTATATATAATAACCGAATATAAAATGTGGTTACTTTATCTTATTTTAGTTAACGATGAGTTTCACTTTCACCGTGTATTGTGTATGTGTGTAATACAAAATCCAGTTTGTTACAGGAAACTAATACAAGTTGTTAAATTATAAAATCCCACATTAATATTGCTACCTCACAACGAGCCACTACTTTTAGAACACAAAAATGGGAATATTTCTGATCATTTGTGTAGTGTTTCCTATTTCCTCTAGAAACTGTTTCAGTCTTCTTGAACGGAAAGCTCTTTTCATCAAAGACCTATTCTAAGCCTGTACGTTGGAGTAATAAAATTTACGTACTAACAAAATATTTATGGCAATTCGTATTTATATCCAGAAAAATGTTCAAATGTCCGATATACGTGCAAGCATTATTGTTTAAAATGTGTAATTAACTGTGCATGTCTAAGTTTATATTGATGAATCAAAAAAAGTCTCCCACACAAACCTGTGAACCCCGATTCATCCGAACCTTAACATAGTTTCAAATTCAATCAGCCATATACATGCGTTTACATTATGAGAATTCATCGATGCCATGATGCTTAAATGCATTGTTGCACAACACTTATTGAAACCTACATTATAGTCGTGATTTAATCTTTTATTACAAAATTAATTTTTATTATTATTTGATAATAATTAAAAGTAAAAAAAAATCATTATGAACTATGATAACAACTTTACATGATATTGTTACATATGAAATGTGGAGTGTATTAATCAAATTATGAGCTCACCCACAAGAATAGATACTATGTATATTGCGGTGTGACACCATTGTTCCCATTTCATTTCAATGTAAATGTTGTCATCATCGATTAAATGTTCAATACCTCGTGAATGCAAATGCGTACAATCGTGCCCGAGTCTTCCATGAACAGCAGAAACCAGCAAAATGACAACGATCTGCCACAATGTAGCTCCGCTGGGGTTCCGTAAGCTCGTGAGAAATGTAATTAGGTTGTTTATAAGGTTAGACAGCCTCAACAAATAGCACCACCAAAAGTTACAGTTTTGTATGGCAGAACTTTTTATTGCATACCAACATGCATTATTCATGAACTCAATACGACATCTTAGAGACTTGTATTTTTGAGCGGAAAGGTACATCAAAATTTTAAATGTGTAAAGATAAATAAAAAATTTGAAAAAAGAGACATAAGATAATAAGGCAGTATACATATTTGCTCCTGTATGTTACATAATTAAACTATTATGTTGTCTGTGCAAATTGTCAAAAAGAATTTTTGAATTAAAAATTACTGATTCATTAATATAATTTAATCTTTGTAGGTAGGTATGTATATTACATATATTACATAAATTAAGAAAATTAGGTAATACCTAAGGCACATTAAGATGAGTCCGTTGAGAATATTTAAATTTTGGCATTGGTATCTACGATCTGTATGACTGGTAATAAAGGACATGAACTATCTTTATATATCGATCCTAAAATCCCATTGGCTACGGAATGGTAGCAAGTATTAAGGGGAAGCGATAACGGTTTGCGTTTGCTATGCTCTCTTCGAGGAATACAAATACTTACATCTGCCGTTTGATATAAATACCAAACCGTACACAAGGATTTCTCTTTATAACAGTTCGTTATTTGATACCAGGCGGCGGCGACTGGTTTCCTTTTCAGTTTGGCTTTGTAACATCCAACAACAACGCAATTTTATGCTCCTTGTGCTTAGAATCGAGGCATGTTTCATTATGAAACTTTCATGTAGGCTATAAGTATAGAAGAATGACACAAAAATGCTATAACAATTAATTTATGTCGTAATAAATTGGGACAGTAACTGTGGTCATCTTTATGTAATATCTTTTTGGAATTTTACGTCTTTAATTTATGAGCCCAAACTATTTTTTAACTTTATTCGTTTATGTCGAGCTGCCAACTGCATTCTCTCATAGCCCGTGATGTTAATTATAATTATAAATGACTTTTGGTATAATGTGTCATAAATTTATTATGAAGTGCGAAGGCTAAACTGGAAGGTTATTCATTTTATGAAGCATTACACCTTTAGACTACGTATGTATATGCACATGCACATATTATTGTATGTTTAAAAAAAAGCAACACTACTTATTACTGCAATTATTGTAGAAAATGCTATGGTACGTATTATTCATACGTACACTCATCATAATATAACTTAGGTGCATATTTTACATTTAACAATTAATGGATAACTGTAGGTAACTGCGGACTCGGTGGTAGTTGTTAAATGTTCCGGGTCAGTTACCATAATTCCTGAAGAGGTTGACGTTGCTGCAGCGGATATTGATAATGTTGTAGAGGACGATGGTGATAATGTTGTGGAGGGTGGGGACTCTGATAATGTTGTTGAGAACAGTGGTGATGATGTGGTAGTGGACGATGATGATGTTGTCGAAAGGGATGCAGTGGAAGCGCCTACGTTGTTCACAAGTGGGGTATTGTCAGGAATAGGATTTGGAGGAAGAACATTTATACGGAACCAAGCCCATTTATCAGCAACATCTGGGTTATTTACCACCACATTTCCCGGAGGGTAATAGTCAGCCACAACGACTGTATGATTTCCACGTTGAGCGACACCTACTCCAACATCTGTTGTCGATTTCCAAACTACCTGAGTGAAAGCGGATTGTCCAGAAGGATTTTCCCAGTCATAACGATACGCTCCTTGATACCAAGCAGCCACTGCTAGCCTTACAGCTTCACGGGCGTCGATACCGTTCCCTGTAATACGATACATGTTCTGAGAGTACCATCGGTCTGTCCAGTCCTGGGTCTTTAGTGAAGGCTGGTCCACTTGCTGCTCTGCCCATTTCTGAGCAGCGTCAGAGAGCTGAAATCAAATAACAACGGAAAATTAATATTANACTTGCTGCTCTGCCCATTTCTGAGCAGCGTCAGAGAGCTGAAATCAAATAACAACGGAAAATTAATATTAGGCCACGGATACATGGATAGTGTATCATTGTTCATTTTGTGCAAAATCATTTTTTTTACCGTTTGGTTTAGTTTGAGAAGAGGAGAATGATGGATATTTCTGTACAAATTGTGGTATGCCGCCCCATCTTCTTGGAAATCTAAAGGATGAAATGCAGTTCAGTGTAAAATGTACAAAATTCCATTTACACATATTCATTTTAAATTCAATTACAACCTTTCACGTCGACCTGTTCCGTAGCAGGAAGTGCTAATTGCCGTATCTCTCTTTCAGTCAAGTTCAATTCTGCAGGTCCATCAATTGAATAGTCCGCTGAATCAATTTCAACATATTAATTAATTATTTAATTAATTCGTAATGATATGCATAAATTTAATAAGAACCACATTTTCTCGTACAAATATTGCAGTTCGACATAAAATCATTAAACATCTGCAGCCCTCTCCATCTTCCCTTGCATCCACATTTCAAAATATTTTCACTGAAATTTGTGTCTCTTTGGCATTTGTATTTTCCAACAGTTCCCCTAAGCACGGAAGGATTTCCCTCGGTACAATTTATCGTTCGATTTTCCTTTGGTAAGTGTACAGTTTACAACGGTACCCTAAAAGTTTTATTTCAGTTGGTTAGACGAAATACATATTTTTGAAATAGGTCATCATGTTTTATCAGTCCACTTACTGGAAGTAGGGATAATGGTTGACAAGGAATGGCTGCATAACCCAAGCCAATAATGGCAAGAAGAAGTAGAAAAACAATGAGCGAGTGTTTGCTCATTTTAAAAATTATGTCACGCATTTCTATACTTGTGTCCAGAGAACTTACACACACACTGCAACTGACTAGTCTAGGCTTAAAACAACAAAGTTTTTACTTTAAGACTTCCACAAAATTCTGGAGAAGCTCTCAAGATTCCAGATAAAACTTCCAGAACTTGTGAAAGACAAACTAAAACTGACTTATGCAATACCAAAAGTTATACTGCTTGCTAATGTATAGAGTGGGCATTTACGCACATGCCGTATAGAGTATTAAGTGGTAAGTGTATTTTTATAATTAGTGAGAGAACTTATGTACATGGTCTATGTACATGGGCGGATTAGGTGAGCTCACTCACGATTAGTCTATGAATGCGAACAAAAGCTCGAGGCGAGAGCAGAATATTATTATGGAGCCTTGTGAAATGATTATTATTGACTGCTATATTTTTGGAGACTTTTGTGACCAGTGAATTAGCACATGAGTTCTAGAATAAAACCCCTTGCAACGGTGTAATGCAGAGCCGCTATTCTCGGGTTGATTGTTATATTAGGTTCTTAAAGTATGATATGGCGTTTTTTAATATGCAAACTATTATGGGTGGTTGACGCTGAAATGAATATGCTACGATTCGGCATCTTTTGTTTTAGAATAAGAGTAAATGTCATGTCCCAAAAGTTAACGATTATGGTTGGGAATTTTGTTTGTAATCGTTATCGTTCTTGTTTTATTGTAATCTTACCTGCATGTCATGTTTCAAACAAATTAGTTCAAGCATGCATACATATAGCCAGAGAAACATACCCAGAGCCAGAGCATAAACATATTTTTGTTTGTAATGGCAGTTTTACACTTGTACATCGGGTTTTCGAATCGATTTTTAAACTGTAATTGCAACGCAGTTACTTAAGCTTGAAAATTCATACATGTGCATACCACGTACTAAAAGGTATGCTAAGTTTACGAGGGTATGTATGTATGAGTCGGACGGACGCACGGACGGAAGTCTATACAATATGATATTTAACACATTGAACAGTTGTTCTGAATAATTAAATTAATCTTTTGTGCTAATGGTTTGTTCTGTTTGTTTTGTAATGTGTTTTAAGCGTTTATTTATAAGACAAAATTATGTAAAAACATATCTTTAAAATACTTAAGTTTGAACATTGTAAAACATACCTTAGACCTATCACGTACTTTTAGTAATAAAACAATAACTAGGATAAGTCTATTTTTATAGGTAAAAAAATATAATATATATATATATAAAAGGATTTACTAAAACAATAAGAGTGGTTGAGTTTGGTAAGCACAAAGGATGACGATGTTGGTAACATCTTTAGCAAGCTCCTAGCGTCTTCGTTCCGCTATTACATCATCAAGTAGAATTGTCCTCTAGCCCTGAAAGAATGAGAAGTTGAGAATTGAAACGTGAGAATTATGATAATTGGAACTGTACATTGAAGCAGAATACTAACTAAGTGCCACGCGGACATAATTAGTTTGCCCCTCCTGTGCTCAAGAACATTTAGATCTGATTTGGAAATTAAATTTTCAAGGAAGAAGAATTTAAAAAAAAACTTACGATGAAGGGCATTCGGCTCCGAAAGGAATACGCTCGGTACAACCAGTGGATCTAGTCAGGGATTTAAAATGGTCCCAACTGTCAGCTTTGCAGGCTGTGATATTCTTGCCATGAGAGAGGGATTCCCGATAGTAGGTGGCCGAGATCAAATGACTACATTTTCCAGATACCTTCAGATTTCAAGCAAAGTATTTGATTATTACAACATGTTATTATGACCCCATGTTACGCATAACAATAACATAAATATGTATAATATACCTGTTCAGCAATCATGGCTAAAGGATGAGCTTCGTAGCATCTGTGTTGAAATTTTCCACCATTCTGTAATTTTAATTTCATAGAAATATTTCATTTCAATGCATAGAAATATTTATTGTAAACTAATAACACTGCTACACAATATATACATTTACAAGCTACTTGACTCTACTACTAGGCTTGCACAGTAGTTTGTAGTACTTACAGGATAAAAATCAGCGTGCCCTAACGGTCCTTCTAAGCCAAGTTGCCCCATATTGGTATGTATGATTTCAACAAACTCGGCATCTTCAACGTCAAGCTTTTCAGAAGGAGCCTTCTTGTTTCCTCTGTACAGTAATCCAGCGGGGTCGAGACCTACACCAACAATAACAGTAATGATTGACAATAAAATATAAATATTTACTCAGCAAAAGTCATTATTGTTGATTTTTTACCGGTGATATGTCCAATCTTGGTATTTATGCCCCAGTTAGATTTCAACAAATGGCCCGCATTGCCCGCAATATGAGATCCTAAGCTCAGGCCCACAATATGGACATCAGCAAAGTCCCGAATGACTTCATTTTGGTACATGGTAGCCATCAAGTCAGCAAGTTTTTCTCCAACCATTGGAACTTTCTTTACCACTTCTCCGTAAAGCATAGGATTAGGGATAGCGCTAGGATTGGCCAATTCTCCCCAGTCCAAGCATATCAAATTCATAGGGGTATTGTCTTCCTCAATTCTTTGCAAGTAGGCTGTAAAAAATATATATTTTAACTTTTAAGTAATGAATGAAAGCTCTCTATTTACATATTTTAAGTATATGACCGGAAGGAAGTTACAAAATTATCAAACTCGACAATCGAGTTATGTATGTACCTACGTATAATATTGAATATCTTCACTTCATATATTATACTCTTTTCGCACGAAGCATCATCAAATATTCTACTTGTTTATTTGAATGTTTTGGTTCATACTAAAAAATGAACTGTTATAGTTGGTTTTGACAGGTTTTTGATGTGACTAAAAAAATGGTTTTCAGTAAAAACGTTCAGTAAAAAGTCTTCCGTGTCATTTAGTGGTTCTTGCGGTCGACTGAGGCTCCTACTTTTTAAGGGCTAGTCAAAGTATAATGTGGATAATATCTTAACCCATTTGGTGAGCTTCAAATTGCAGTGATGCACAAATATGAATGACATTAATTAACGTGCATAACGTTTAAAGTGCATTTACAAAAGGCTTGTATTCACCAGGTAAACTTTAAGCTCAACTAACTTGAGTCCACAATAAAAATTTAACGTGAATTTATTAGCAAAACGGCCGAAAATGTTAAATTAATAACGTTTAAAGCGCTTTTACAAAAGGCTTGTATTCACCAGGTAAACTTTAAGCTCAACTAACTTGAGTCCACAATAAAAATTTAACGTGAATTTATTAGCAAAACGGCCGAAAATGTTAAATTAATAGGTTACGTGTTACTGCTACATATTTCACACATTTTCATGCGTAAAAAATTGACTCATAATTCAAGCTACAATAATAATAAGTGTAGCAAAATACACATACCTACCTATACATATAAATGCATCGTAAACAAAAGTGGAAGTCAGGTGTACTATTATGAAAAATTTTAACATATTTTTCTACAGATCACCAGCAGCAGAGGCATATATTAGTAATATTTTTTTGCGATTAAATTACAATTTAAAGGAAGGAACCATGCTCTGCTCGCTTAAAAAATCATGGTTATTATAAGGCTAGGTGAGATGAAAAGGGAAAGTGAAGTGGTTACATGCGCAGTGCACTCATAAATTGCGTTTAGGATTGCAATGTGCTAAAAAGGGTGCCACACTTGCTCACGTTACTCATAGGTATTCCCCGTGCACTGTACGTATTCATTCTTCATGTTGTTTTAAATACCAAAAATATACAACCTATGAATAATGTTAAACCTAAATAGACACACATGTTTGCTGACAGTTCCTACTCTGCCTTATAAAAACTATACAAGCGCAGCGTATACAAATAATTCATATAGCGATGTTTACATCGTATGGCTAATAAAAAAACCTGTGCATTATACATGTATGCATTCATGCAATTCATTTTTAAGAGTTATGAAAATGTGCATCATATTTGAAAGCTTTTAATTCTAGTGTTTCGTTAGTACGACAGCTCATCATCATTGCCATTGGAAAAAAACAAATTGCATTAATTAATCCGCATATACTTCTTTTGCGCTTTTGTTTATCTATTTAAGTATCTACATATTTGTTTAGCTTTCAAATCAGCTTTCATGTATCTTGTTGTTCTGACTAATTCTTCCAATTTTTATTAGTAATTATAATTAACGATGTAAAAAGTTGAATGACGACTTTATATAGGTGCATATTTGAAAGCATGTGAGTATTTAGAGAGCTTACCTTGAATCAAACTTTTTGGAAACTGCCACTTGTCACAATGAGCCAGGTAGCCATGAACGAAAATCTTAGTGGGGATATTTGGTTTCAAAAGGTATGAATCATTTTTACCGATTCCATCAATACTGAATTCTTGGTAGTTGCTGGCATTCCTGAAAGAAGAATGACATCAAATTGGTAAATCTATGTATTTCTGCACTAATGACTTTTGCATGACAAGTTTCATGCTAAATGACTATTTTAGGCAATTAACATATAAATTGACTCACTTGAGATCATGATATAATCGGAACTTGATTGTGTCACGCATCTGCTCATCACTCAATATTTCTTCGGGGAACAATGACTCTATACCCACAGAGATTAGATCATCCAAATTTCGGATGCGGAATTGTGGTCGACCTGAACAAATAATTAGTAACATTATTTTTATTACACCTGACGTGAGCCAAATGTCACATTTTCTGTTTGAACAAGTCCATAAATGCACATCTTACCTTTGATAACGAGTTGAGATCCGACATGACTAAAAAGAATTGCTAAAACACATGCTGTAGTGACACCTTTCCAGCTCGTAGCCATTTTGGTCGGCATTTAGTCCGGTATGCACAAATTTATGAGTTTGTTTTCTTTTGATGATTCAACTTAATCACAAACAATCCTAGCTCTCATGTCACAAACACTCGTTCACTAACTGCTCAAAACAGCAAATAAAAAGCTGTTGCCAAAAATTGTGCATTTGCATGAATATGATTTTTCAACAATAATGCTGCATGTCTGATGCATGCGGATAGAGAAAGCTTCACAAAATGTGTTCACAGTAGAGCGACTGCAAAAAGTGTTGAACGTTTCTTTTTAAGTCCCACAGATAAGATATAAATGTTAGTGGTATATAAAGTAAAGATAAAGCAAATAGATACTACACCCATATATTATCCTAAAATAGTATTAAGGATAACAAACCAGCAAGCTAGCGAAGGAATGAAAAAGGTAGCACAATTCTACCAGGCATATACACTCTCTCATTTTTTCGGACAGACAGACAAAAGTTTCATGCAATTGCAATAAGTAGAGCTGGTATATCTACTTAAAAAACTAACTATTGTGGTGTAGTAATCATTATATTAGTAGTATGGTATAATGGTATCCCATATCATTTTAAAGACTTTTGTTTTCTATCATCTGAATCGTCAAGGGACAGAGTACCGAGTACCTTTATTTTTTTCAAGCCCTTTTAGATGGTATAATGGTATCCCATATCATTTTAAAGACTTTTGTTTTCTATCATCTGAATCGTCAAGGGACAGAGTACCGAGTACCTTTATTTTTTTCAAGTCCTTTTAGCTATTTCCTACGCTTGTGGTGCAGCTATTTTTACCACAAAAAAATGTAGTTGCTCCGCTGCTGTATGCTGTCGTGTAACATTTACGTTCATGAGAAGCAAAAGCAAGCTGCATTTGACGACACGTACTGTGCATTGCATTGGATAAACATTACTTGTAGTAGTTGTTGCAATTTTTGCAATGCAGGTGCCTACCTACACTTGATGATGTTGGACATATAACTATGCCGTGCATCACTGCGCAGTTGTGTAAAGCAAAAAGCGCTTTGTTTTACAATCTCTCAATTAAGTTATATATATATGTATTTTGCATGAACAATAGACATTTGAGTTTTACTTTTAGTATTTATAGCTTTGTGCTTTAGGGATATACATATATAGAGCAACGTGTGTTGTAAAGGAATCAAAATGTAGAGAACACGATTTACTCACATTGCAATTTGCAAGCATTTGCGTTATCAAACGAAAATCAATGTGCAATTAGAGAGATGTTCAAGATGCTTAAAATCACAATTATAATTATGTGACTTTTCTTTACATGATAAATTGATTAGATTATTATTATTTTTAAATAATTACTTCATGATCTAGTACAGTGCACTACATCGTTCTCTTATCGTAAATGCCAAAAGAGTAACAGGAAGGATATAACAAGTTGTAAGATTAAATGTACACAGTACATCGATTATGGTCGTAGCTTCCTTCCTTTGAATTTGATGTATGGCATGTGTATGTACCTATACCTATCTATCTGTTTCATTCTAGTATTTGTAATTGGTTCTCACATGACGTTTGATGATGGCATTTTATGAGGCTATGAAAATGGGAAACTGGCAAGCAGTAATTGTTTAAAAAAAATTAGATGTATGTCTCTGGGTTAGTGTAATACATAAAAACAGCCAAGAAATTGTAGTCTACTAATTTGTGCAAGTATGCAAGCATAATAATGACTGCAGAATGAATGTCTGCTCTATGCATATGTGGATACATGTATAAATAGGTATTGCCCACAGGCGCATTGATCTGGTGAGTTATTTTTTTCCGCTGAACCTTACTACTACGACTGTGAATAAATTTACTTCTCTTTGACAGTGAATTTGTAACAAAAATATGCATACATACAATAAAAAGTGGACTAGACACGCGTTTGGTGATAATACCAAACATGTTTTCGAGTTTGTAAATAAAATTGAAATGTAATTTAAAAGACAGAGAGAAAGTAGTTTTTATTTTCGTGGTTGGATGACTTTTTGTGTATTATTTTACAGTTGAAAAATAAGCGACATGAGATTACCTACCTTCTTTCTGAGTCAAATATTGTTTGGCGACATCAAATAAGTATTGTATGGAAATGTGGAGGTGAATAATGATGATGAATATAGGAGTTTTTTTACAGACATGAACAGTGAGAGTTTATAAATGCCTTTTCTGTTGTAAAATAAATATTTGCAATTAATGTGTAAACTGTGATCAGATCAGCTATCATTTTCTCATCTTTACAATCAGCTTTGATTCACGCCATAGGGTCGCAGATGATACAGTAGATATTCATAAAGGTACATGTCACTGGGGCTGATGTAATGAAATGAGACGGCATAATCCGAACAGCAGTCCATTCCCTAAAATATAAAAATAGCTTGTCAAAGATGATTTTCAGCGTAATCAACTTTATCGTTTCCTGAAGAAATGATGTACACAAGCATTAAAGCCGAGCAACGCTAATGCTAATTATATACACGTTTATACTACTTATGTACACATTTCAAAACGTGTCGTGGGAATTGATTCGGGAGCAACACACACACGTGCCTAGAAACATCATAGTACTTTTGTAGTTGGGTAGTATGTAGCACTGCCGGAAGACTGTCAAGTTGTAACGTTGTTGTACTTACCACGCCAACAGTTTTTTGGTAATAATTCGACTAACTTTCATTTCAAGTCTAAAACACGTTTCTCCAACTTTTTTGGGGGATTTAAAAAATATACCACACGAAACTTACTGATTTTTGAGGATACTTCACATATTGTGACCACCATTTTGGCACAGATCCATTGTTGAGGTGATTCTTAGCAGGATACGAATGAAACCTGTAACGACCCTG